>JAHFWG010001523.1:0-22131 GCA_020233015.1 Callinectes sapidus | reverse complement strand
GGGGGGGGGGGGGGGGGGGAGTGAGGTGCATGGTGTCCAGGTCAAGGCCAGCCAGTAGTGGGTGGGTGACCTCGCAGCGACGTGTACCAGCCGATGGGGTCACTCGCTCCCAGACGGTCTGCCGGGTCGATCACCTGGGGAAGAATGGGTCAGTTGGGGTCAGGTCAGATTAAGGTAGCATTAGGTTAGGTTGGCGTCATTAAAAACACCATTAAAAACCATAACAAATACTCTTAAGTCCTAAAAAATACTCTTTAAACATAAAAACCCTAAAACCATAAAAAAAACTCTTAAAAAACTAAAACCACTCTTAAAAGCCCTAAAATGCCCCAAAACACTCTTAAAAACCCTAAAAAACCTTAAAAAACCTTAAAAGTTTAAAAGTTCTACAAAACACTCTTAAAACCCTAAATACATCCTTAAAAACCCCAAAACACTCTTAAGGGGACTCTCTACCTGACCCAAAATAGTGTTAATTAAAACTTGAACAGATAGTTTATTTTTTCATTTATGATCATCAATTTCTAACATGTTATACTTCAACCGATTTCCAATGAAGCTACATGCTCAGAATTTTTATATAGGTCATTGATTTTTTATTTCTGATTTAAAAAAAAAAAAAAAAATAGTAATTAAAAAAAAAGTATAAACAAAAAAATAAATAAAAAAGAGCCCTGTAGAACTGTTGCAAACATCTTGATCTTTAAAATGCTTTTTGTTTAATGAAAATCGGTTCATAAATAAAAGCTGTGTTCCAGTTTTAGTTGGAAAAATTTTTTTTTTTTTCACAGCCTGCGGACAAAAATGTCTGCACCTTTTCTTTAATTACTAAGAAACTATTGGTGGTACGATAGTAAAATTTGCTGTGTTTGTTTATGTTGCTTTGTTGTATATTGTGTGTGAATTGTGTCAAGATTGTGTTATAATTGGTGTGAGAAAATATGACTTTTTATATCACAGCCTGCGGAGAAAAATGTCTGTACCTTTTCATTAATTACTAGGAAACTATTGGGGTTAGGATAGTAAAATTTGGAGTGTTTGTTTATGTTGCTTTGTTGTATATTATGTGTGAATTGTGTCAAGATTGAGTTATAATTGGTGTGAGGAAATATTACTTTTCTAGCACAACCTGCGGAAAAAAGTTTGTATGTTTTCATTAATTGCTAAGAACCTATTGGTGTTGGAATAATACAAATTGGTGTGTTTGTTGATGTTGCTGTGGTGTATATTGTGTGTGAAATATGTCAAGATTGAGTTATAATTAGGGTGAGAAAATATGACTGTTTCTATAACAACCTGCCGAGAAAATGAAAAATGTTTGTACCTTTTCATTAATTACTAAGAAACTATTGGGGTAAGGATAGTAAAATTTGGAGTATTTATTGGAGTTGCATTTTTGTATATTTTGTGTGAATTGTGTCAAGATTGAGTTATAATTGGCGTGGGAAAATATGACTTTTTCTAACACAGCCTGCGGAGAAAAATATTTGTACCTTTTCTTTAATTACTATTGGGGTTAGGATAGTAGAATTTAGAGTGTGTGATGGTGTTGCTTTGGTGTATATTGTGTGTGAATTGTGTCAAGATTGAGTTATAATTGGTGTGAGAAAATATGACTTTTTCTAACACAGCCTGCGGAGAGAAATGTCTGTTCCTTTTCATTAATTACTAAGAAACTATTGGTGTAAGGATAGTAAAATTTGCTGTGTTTGTTTATGTTGCTTTATTGTATATTGTGTGAATTGTGTCAAGATTAATTTATAATTGGTGTAAGAAAATATGACTGTTTTTATCACATGCCGAGAAAATGAAAAATATTTGTACCTTTTCTTTAATTACTAAGAAACTGTTGATTTTAGGATAGTAAAGTTTGGTGTGGTTATTGGAGTTGCATTTTTGTATATTGTGTGTGAATTGTGTTAAGATTGCGTTATAAGTGGTGTGAGAAAATATGACTTTTTCTAACAACCTGCGGAGAAAAATGTCTGTACCTTTTCTTTAATTACTAAGAAACTACTTGTATTAGGATAAAAAAAACAATTGGTGTTTGTGTTGATGTTGCTTCGGTGTATATTGTGTGTGAATTGTGTCAAGATTGAGTTCATTGGTGTGGGAAAATATGACTTTTTCTATCACAGCCTGCGGAGAAAAATGTCTGTTCCTTTTCATTAATTACTAAGAAACTATTGGTGGAGGAAAGATGGAGGAAACTTTACCTAAGTGGAGGAAAGTGGAGGGAGATATGGAGGCAAAAGTACAAACATTTTGAGGTAAAAATGTGAAAAAATCACCTATTACTAAATATATATACATACATAACTCTTTCATTCACAGAAGATCGTGATCACCTAGCTGATGGATTCTCCTGACTGCGTCTTTAGCAGCCTGTCTTTGTGTTCGTTGCCGAGCAGTAGTTGTATCTCTCTGCGGGGTTGATAGTTTGGCTTCGGCAGAGCATTCGATTTCCAAAGGCACGAGATGATTGATTGTTCTCCGACTTTTATTGCCCTTGCTAAACACTTCCACTACTCTTATATTACCAACCTTATCTGAAAACACTGCGGTAACTCTGCCTAAGGGACACACCGTCCGGGTTGCACCTGTATCAATGAGCACTACGTCTCCAACTTTGGGGGTTCTTGATTGAGTTGGTTCTTGAGCACCGTAGCACTTCTCCCGCAACGAAAGCAAATATTCTGTATGCCAGACCTTTTCCCAGTGCTTCAAAATCTTCCAGAGATAAGAGTACCTTTTATTCAAAACCTTCGTGTCAATGTAATCCGGATCTTGTTCCTTATCTTCGACATCTGTAGGCATTGGGTTCAGTCTCCTTCCATACAAGAGATGAGAAGGGGTCAAAGGTGATATACTGTCTAGGTCATCGCTCATGTAGGTTATTGGTCTATTATTCACCCTCATCTCCACTTCGGTTAGAATAGTCATCAATTCATCTTCAGTGATCCTCTTCTTATACAAAACCTTCCGAATACAGTTCTTCACCACGCCAATTAACCTTTCATAAAACCCACCCATCCAAGGTGCTCGAGGAGGGAGGAATTTCCATTCTCCATGAAAATTATGCAAATGAGATTTCACTTCTGGATTATTGTAAAGTTCTCTTAAGAACTTTGATGTTGCAGTGAAATTGGTACCGTTATCTGATATCATAATTCTGGGGGTTGAACGCCGTGCAACAAATCTGCGAAATAGTTGCAAAAATGTCGTTGCAGACATATCTCTAGCTAATTCAAGATGAACTGCCCGGGTTGTAGCGCAAGTAAACAAACACATATAAAATTTCTTGGGTACATTGTCATCCGAATTTGTGATGGTTATTGCGCCAGAATAGTCAACCCCCACCGTCTGGCAAGGTTCCGTGTATACCACTCTTTCAGCTGGCAAAGGCGGGGGACCTGGGAGCTTCATACTCTTACCCTCCAGGATCTTACAAGGTATGCATCTATTCAGCAGCCCTTTCACTACTTGCCGTCCTTTCGGTATCCAATATGCATCTCGTATAGCTGCTAATGTATCAGCCACTCCTCCATGAAAGGTTTGTGTGTGATGCTCGTGGACGACTAAGGATGTTAGCCAACTTTTCCTTGGCAACAAGATTGGAACTTTTGTTTGGTTGCTCAGATTACTATGGTGAAGCCGTCCTCTACAACGAAGTAGTCCAGTACGTACATCTAAGTCCAATCCAAGAGACTTTATTAAACAGGGTGGAGTGGATTTATCATCATTGATTATATAGGCATATTCTTCAGGATAATGTTCCCGTTGTACAACTCCCAGCCAATAAGTCATGGCTGTAGGCAACTGTGTGGAGGGCCTCGACCTCTTAATGAAGCCAAACACGTAGTCTGTGATTCTCAGTATTTTGGGCAAGGAAGAAATATCTTCTGCCTTAAAGAGTGCTTCAGAGAAGTTAGTAGTTACGGTTGTCAAGGTGAGAATAGGGACGTGTTCTGATTGTGTAGGCCAGTCCTGAGGATAACACAACCATGAAGGTCCAGTAAACCAGATATCATTCTTCTGCAACGTATCCCAGGATACTCCTCGGGATAGTAGGTCAGCTGGATTATCCTTTGTTGGAACATGACGGAATTCGAAATTTGTAGCGATATTCCTGATCTCTGCGCCTCTATTCCGAACGTAAGGTATTTTACTGTGGTCATTACGCACCCACTGTAAACAAGCTTCATTATCTGACCACAAAGTAACTCTTTCTATGAATAGAGACTTGAGGGTATTCCTGATGTATTTCGCTAGAAGGGTGCCTACCTGCAAAGCAGTTAATTCCAATTGAGGTCTCGATCTTTCTTTCAGAGGTACTACCCGTGCCTTTGAGGAAACGAGATGGCAAGTGTCATTGGTTACCAGATAAGCAACCGCTCCGTACGCTTTATTTGAAGCATCGCAAAACACATGCAATTGACAAATGTCTCCATCATACCCTATTACTCTAGGAAATTGAGCACCACTAATGCGGTTGTAGTCATCGGATATGGGTTTCCACTCTGCGTGGAAGGAATTTGGTAAAATCTCATCCCATCCTACTTTGATTTTCCATGCCTCTCTCATCAACAATTTTCCTCTTATAGTGACAGGAGAAAATATTCCTAGTGGGTCAACCACTGAGGACACTAAAGACAGTAGCCTTCTCCTGCTCAGGGAACTAGGGTCCACAAAGGCAGGAGAATTTAAGATAAGACTGTCCCTAGTGCTATCCCAGAGCAGACCCAAAATTTTAGTAACCTCGGGTAATTTATATCCAGGGAAGTCCAGCTCAATGATGGACCTGAGGTGGGTATTGTTTGAAACCCATTCTTGAAGAGGCATATTGGCTTTTGTTAATTCACGGTTGGCATTTCTATACACCTCGAGTAGGTCTTGCTCGCAATTAGTGGTTCCTACAAAATTATCCACGTAGAAATTTTGGCTTAACAAGTGTTTATATCTGTTGTTAGAACTTGTTAGGTGCGTGTCTAAAGTGGCCTGAAGTAAAAACGGGCTACTAGTGGCACCAAACAAAACCGATTTGAAGCGAGAGGTAACAATTGTCTTATTTTCTGCGATTGGGTCATTATACCACAAGAAACGGGTGTAATCTCGGTCACATTCTTGTAATCCGACTCGTAGAAACGCTTTGCTGCTGTCAGCACAGTAGGCATGTTGGTTGATTCGGAACTTTAAAAGAATATCACCTAACTTCTCTGTCAGAGATGGGTCCTGTCATCAGACAATCATTCAAAGATGGCTGTCCAGTTCGTTTTGCACTACAGTTAAAAACAATTCGTAGTGGTGTAGTCAAACTATCTTTCTTGACTCCCTGGTGTGGAATGTAGTGGCTATTGTCTGTTGGTACCGCGTCTGGTACGATCTCAATAAATCCATTGTCAAGTTGGAACTGCACTTGTTTATGGTAAATATCCAGCTCATTCCGATTTTGGAGCGTTTTCGACAAACTCTTCAACTGTCCCAAAGCCATGTGATAATTCGTTGGTAATGGGGAGCAATCAGTTTTCCATGGAAGTCTAACCCAATATTGCTGATCTTTATACTCAACTGTGTCCAAGTAATTTTTATAGGTTAAGGAATCGTCTGGTGCTGGTTGCTGTGCATTGATCCCAATGGTGTCTAGATCCCATAGCTTGTGATCAGGTAGTGTAGATTCTTCCAATACATCTTTGATTTCATTTGGAGCGATCTCCGTCCCTAATCTGGCTACAAATGCTTGTTGAAAATCTCCCTCACCATCATAATTATGAGGAATTTTCCCATAAATCAAGTACCCGGCAGCACTCCTAGCAAGTTTTACTTCTCCTTTGCTGGATAACTCAGAGATGAAATCACCATAATAATCAGATCCAATTACTAAGTGAATGTTATCTATGGTGTCATACTGCAGCATCCTATCAGCTAGTGGAATATTGGCTCTTTTCAGCATATCCACAGTTTTCATTAAGCCAGGAATACTAATTTTGTCGGGGGGTTTTTCAAGCACCACTGCAGTGATTCGTTTGAATCTTTTCCCGATTCGTATCACAGGTTTAACTACAGGATAATTTTCATAATCCCTACTCTGCAAAAAGCCAGACACGGCTAGTCGAATCGATCCACTTTCCCTGAGGTTTAGTTCTTTGACCAGTCTTTCAGAAATAAAGGTGCACTGTGATCCCTGATCAACGAAGGCTCGGGTCGTCCCTTTGTGACCACTTTGTGCATTACGAACTTCCACTGTGGCCGTTGGCAGAGCTGTAGAGTGTGTGGTGACTTCACTCTTAACCGATAGAACGGATTGTTGTGCCGTCTCGGGTTTCGGTTCCTTATGGTTACCTTTGTCATTCAGTTTACTAACACATAATGCTGAATGATGGTTTCCTCTTTCCCATCTCCTGCATAAATGCAGTTCTGTAGTACATTCACGCAAGGTGTGATTTGGGCTGATACATCTAGGACACCTTCCCTGTTCAACCAGTCGAGATTGTTTGTTACTAAGTCCTGTATATTTGTCACATTCATGGGCAAAATGTTGTCCTTGACAGTATACACACTTGTACCTTAGCTTGGGAACTTTGTTGGATCTAACACCTTTGTTTGTCGAATATATTCCAATATCCTTTTGTGTCACTGCAGGTTGGACTGGAGTAGTTTTTGAGGGCTGAGATTGTTTACAAGGAGTACACTTTTGTTGGTCTTCTATATCCATATGAGATAATAGATCCCTCAACCCTTCAATCATCTGCTGAACAGTGAAAAAGTTTGAATTGTATTTTAGGTATAGTTGTCGGGTTGTTGTGTGAGACAACTTACGTTGAAACAAAGCCGCAACTATCCATTCACAGCAAGTAAAGTCATGCTTGCTTTTCAAGTTCCTAGTTAGATTGATTATAGATAAATGGAATGCCTCTAGATCCTTTTTGGAGTGATTTGGTGCCTTCAAGTCCAATATCTTGTTCAATATACTGTGTTTGATTCGATCTTCGTCACCAAATACTTCCCTTAGTAAATCAAGTGCATGTTGCTAATTGTCATCTATGGAAGAGATATTATTTATCAGATCTAATGCTTTACCCTTTAGCAGTGACTTTAAATACTGTAGCTTGGTGACAGATTCCAAATCTGTTCTGTTACCGATTTGAGCTTGGAAGTGATCAAAAAAGGCCTCATATTCCGTATAATCTCCGGAAAACTCTGGTAACTTAATTTTAGGGAGCACAGACCTAAATGACTGAGTTTGGGGTCTATTAGTGTCAACTGATCCTTCTGGATTACTCTCAGTTTTCAAGTCCTTTAACTGAGCTTTGAATTTCACCAAATTGTCTTGATACATTTCCCACACTTTATAATATTCATCTTGAGAAGAATTTAATTGTGGATCATCTGTCTCGACGAGTACGCTTTCGAATTTCAGGTAAGCGGTATCAAACGATGGCCATTTACTCTCCAGAAAAGATATCGAACTCTCCAATCTATCACAATTCACAGGTGTCTCTGCAATAACTTGGTTGCATTTGTTTATGGCCCTTGTTATATGGCCTTTATAAGCATTTAAGGATCGTTGTCCTTTTTCTATAGAAGTCATGTTGTTGTCTATAAGCTCATGTGATGCTCAATACACCTCCTGAATTTGAGTGTCATGAAATGCTTTGTTACGAAGTTGAAATGTACTCCATCTTGGCGGTGTCCTCGTTGGAAGGGACGGGCACCAAAATTTATTGTTCGAATAGCCTCTTTCTTTAGAAGAACACACAAGCGTTTATTGACAGAATTACTGACGCGTGTATAAGTTGTCGGATGAATGCCAAACCTATTATCAATTGGATATGTTCGAGGTTCAAGCAAAGTTATCACCACGCTTTGGTTCAAACACTTAAGATGTTTCGCGATTGTAACCACGTCACTAATTATTTTACGAGGGTTGCAACCGTCAAAAATATCATTTCCTCCCAAATAGAGTATCGCCAAATTATGGGAATTTTCTCGCATGGGTTGGAAAGTTGGATGACTCCAAAAGTCATTTAATTTAGCACCTGGCAGTCTACACAGGCTTACCTCTGCCTTTTCAATGTGAGGAAAGGTGCTTGATAATTGGGAATGTCCGCCAATTATTACTTTGAATTCAGTCATATCACATACACGAGACAGTAAATCCGGTTCGAAGGACCAAAATTCTAACTGTCGAAAATATGCACTATTGAAATACAGCCCACCGAGTATTTCTCACCTTCAGTGCCAACAGTTACATCAGGGCTGAATTAACGAGAACCATGAGCGGCTTGTACGGTAGACAAAACCAATCCTGGGAATCAAAATAATCACAATATACACATATGCTAAGAGTACAAGATATCAATAATTATAAACGATTAATATTCTTGCAAGTAGGTGGAACAAAGGATTTTAAGGATATATACCTTTTGGATTTTGGTGTTTATGCGTCGTAACGATATAACGACCTCCTTTCGCCTCTTCCCTTATTATCCTTCGTCGTTATACCGACCACCTTACCCTTCCTACAAATATAACCTCCTCCCCACCTTCCACAACTGGCCAATTGAGTAAGAATAGGAACTAGAGTGAGTTATACTTAAGATAATATAGGAGGATGGTTGTTGAGGTGGTTGATACAAGGTGGATGATGACACCTTGTTTTGTTGAAGATCCACGGACCAGATTGCCGCGACACTCCTCCCCACTCTGTGGTTTAAGAGTGAATGTCCTCCTCGCCGAGCCAGGCTCGCTTGCTGGCTGACTCGACACAATAGAGATTCGACTCGAGTATTCGAGCTCTCGCGAGTCGATTACAGTTTCGAACAGTGTAATGATTCGAGATTTGGTTCAAAGGTGTGAACCGCCACGAGTGAAATATCGCACTCTTATGTTTTTCTATCATGGATATATGGCCTATGGTCATGCCAAATATTTTTCATAAGCTTACTGGTCAAGTATTTTTTTTGTTGTTTTGTTGTTTTATTTTCTTAGTATCTATTCACTTAATCTACCCATCACCTACTTATAACTACCCTGCACCACTGTCGTGAAACACGACAATTAAAAAAAAAGTATAAACAAAAAAATAAATAAAAAAGAGCCCTGTAGAACTGTTGCAAACATCTTGATCTTTAAAATGCTTTTTGTTTAATGAAAACCGGTTCATAAATAAAAGCTGTGTTCCAGTTTTAGTTGGAAAATTGTTTTTTTTTTTCACAGCCTGCGGACAAAAATGTCTGCACCTTTTCTTTAATTACTAAGCAACTATTGGTGGTACGATAGTAAAATTTGCTGTGTTTGTTTATGTTGCTTTGTTGTATATTGTGTGTGAATTGTGTCAAGATTGTGTTATAATTGGTGTGAGAAAATATGACTTTTTCTATCACAGCCTGCGGAGAAAAATGTCTGTACCTTTTCATTAATTACTAGGAAACTATTGGGGTTAGGATAGTAAAATTTGGAGGGTTTGTTTATGTTGCTTTGTTGTATATTATGTGTGAATTGTGTCAAGATTGAGTTATAATTGGTGTGAGAAAATATTACTTTTCTAGCACAACCTGCGGAAAAAAGTTTGTATGTTTTCATTAATTGCTAAGAACCTATTGGTGTTGGAATAATACAAATTGGTGTGTTTGTTGATGTTGCTGTGGTGTATATTGTGTGTGAAATATGTCAAGATTGAGTTATAATTAGTGTGAGAAAATATAACTTTTTCTATCACAACCTGCAGAGAAAATGAAAAATGTTTGTACCTTTTCATTAATTACTACGAAACTATTTGTGTTAGGATAAAAAAACAATTGGTGTGTGTGTTGGTGTTGCTTTGTATATTGTTTGTGAATTGTGTCAAGATTGAGTTTATTAATGTGAGAAAATCTGACTTTATCTCTCACAGCCTGCGGAGAAAAATGTCTGTTCCTTTTCATTAATTACTAAGAAACTATTGGTGTAAGGATAGTAAAATTTGCTGTGTTTGTTTATGCTGCTTTATTGTATATTGTGTGTGAATTGTGTCAAGATTAATTTATAATTGGTGTGAGAAAATATGACTGTTTCTATCACATGCCGAGAAAATGAAAAATATTTATACCTTTTCTTTAATTACTAAGAAACTGTTGATTTTAGGATAGTAAAGTTTGGTGTGGGTATTGGAGTTAAGAAGAAGAAGGTGAGAGAGAGAGAGAGATTTCACATTTTTGCAGCTAGAGAGAGAGAGAGGGAAAGAGAGAGAAAAATGACCATTTCTCTCTCTCTCTCTCTCTCTCTCTCCACTTGAAGAGAGAGAGAGAGAATTCTTATCATTATTATTATTATCATTATTATAATTATTATTATTATCATTATTATAATTATTATTATTATTATTATTATTATTATTATTATTATTATTATTAAGGCCTGTCCACACCAGGAAACATTGTTTGGAAACAATGTTTGCAAACAGTTTGCGAACAGTTTGCAAACAGTTTGCGAACATTGTTTCCAAACAGTTTGCAAACTGTTTGGACACTGTTTGCAAACTGTTTGCAAACTGTTTCCAAACAATATTTCACATGTATCTGTTTCCCATCCAGAATGGGAAACACAGTGTGTTTGGTGTGTGTGTGTGTGTGTGTGTGTGTGTGTGTGTATGTGACGATGCATCAGTAGTGTGCATCCGAAGAAAATTAAAACCTGCTCCATCTATAATAATAATAATAATTATAATTATAATAATATTATATTATAGGACTGCTAACTCCACAACGCACGGCTGTCTTTCTCTTTCTCTTGCCCTTTCTTGAGTTAATCAACAGTGCCAAGTAATATACAGACACTGCTGCAGCACCCTCCACACTAACTACAGGCATGACGACAACTGAAGCCCTGTCCACACCAGGAAACATTGTTTGGAAACAATGTTTGCAAACAGTTTGCGAACAGTTTGCAAACAGTTTTCGATAACATGTTTGCAAACTGTTTGCAAACTGTTTGCAAACTGTTTGCAAACAGTTTGCAAACTGTTTCCAAACAATGTTTCCTGTCCAGACCTCCGTTGTCGTCATGCCTGTAGTTAGTGTGGAGGTTGCTGCAGCAGCCTCTGTATATTACTTGGCACTGTTGATTAACTCAAGAAAGGGCACGAAAAAGAGAAAGACATGGGTAAGGAAGTTTTTAGAAAAAGGAGCCTTTTATGGTGACTTGCTTCTGAAGGATTTGAGAGTGGATGGAGCAGGTTTCACCAATTTCCTTCCGATGTCCACTACTGATTCATCGTCACACACACACACACACACACCACACACACTGTGTTTCCCATTCTGGATGGGAAACAGATACATGTGAAATATTGTTCGTAAACAGTTTGCAAACAGTTTCCAAACAGTTTGCAAACTGTTTGGAAACAATGTTCGCAAACTGTTTGCAAACATTGTTTCCAAACAATGTTTCCTGGTGTGGACAGGCCTTGAGGTCTGGACAGGAAACATTGTTTGCAAACAGTTTGCAAACTGTTTCCAAACATGTTATCGAAAACTGTTTGCAAACTGTTCGCAAACTGTTCGCAAACATTGTTTCCAAACAATGTTTCCTGGTGTGGACAGGGCTTTACACAAGAATAATAGTTCGCCTGTATATATTACCACTACTACTACTACTACTACTACTACTACTACTACTACTGTAAGCCACACACAATATGCACTTTTTTCAGATAGCAATTATTATTATTATTATTATTATTATTATTATTATTATTATTATTATTATTATTATTATTATTGTTGTTGTTGTTGTTATAGTTGTGGTGGTGTGGTGAACTTTAATATTGGTTTTATGTCGTTTATTTCTATATTTTGACCTTAATTTGACCTGTAAATGACCTTAAAATGACCTAAACTAGCTTAATATAACTTAATCATGGGTCAAAATTTGTTGCTTCTCAGTTTGACCTTTAAATGACCTTAGTTTGACCTAACCCAGTGGTTCTCAACCTTTTTCACTCCATTATTCCCCCTTCATGAATTCTCAACATTTGTGTGGCTCCCTTCATTTTTCTCCCAAATCCCACCCACCCTGCCAAAAAAGGCAAAAAATAATAATAAATAAAATGTTGATGAAGAGAACAAACACCCTTTAACTGCTTTATTAAAAAGTTTACAGTCATAATTATCTAATATTGATAGATTTCTGTGATATGCTTAACTTACATCAGAAAGGAAATTTTCTTTGCCAGGACAGTGATGCAAGTTTTTTTTTATTATTCAGATTTTTAACATTATTTAGAGATGTATAATTTGCAACAGCCCACCATGGCCGGCCCCCCTAAATTATTGCCATGGCCCCCAGCTTGACAACCACTTACCTAACCTAAACTAACACACACACACACACACACACACCTTAACATTTTTCAATATATCTCGATAACAAAACACAGTGTGTGTGTGTGTGCCTCAGTGTGCGTGTGTGTGTGTGTGCCTCAGTGTGCGTGTGTGTGTGTGCCTCAGTGTGCGTGTGTGTGTGTGCCTCAGTGTGCGTGTGTGTGTGTGCCTCAGTCGCACACAAGGATATTTTTACTTTCTCAATAGCATTTTTCGTTTTTTAGTTATTTTTTCATTATTATCATTATTATCATTATTATTATTATTATTATTATTATTATTATTATTATTATCATTATTATTATTATTATTATTATTATTATTGTTTAAGGTAATAAACAAATTATTACTATTAGAACATATAATTATCCTACACTCTCTCTCTCTCTCTCTCTCTCTCTCTCTCTCTCTCTCTCTCTCTCTCTCTCTCTCTAAAAAACGCTTAAAATTTTAATGATTACGTCTTCTCATAGATAATTATTACACAATGAATCTATACACATTGGTAGGTAGTGTGGTAGACAGCCATTAGAGACGCAACATGCCCCCATTATATTATTATTATTATTATTATATTTCTCTCTATCTTTTTTCTCTATCATTGTTTCTCTCAGTCATGTCTATATCAGTCTTTACCTCAGAAGTCATATTTCATTAACATTTACCTCAGAAGTCAATGTATATATGTCTCTCAGTGTCTTCTTCCTGGGAATGCCGAGCTGGATGGCCACGTCCTCCCTGCCCCACCGCTGCTGCTGCTGCTGCTGCTGCTGCTGCTGCTGCCGTCCACTCCTGAAAGAGGAGGTTGGCATCAACAAAACTGTCCAGAATGATGCCATACATAGCCTGCCTCACACACACACACACACACACACACACACACGCAGACAGACAGACAGCAATGGGTACAAGATAGATAATGATGTCCTGCCCACCACACTCTTTCTGGGGAGAGAGCGAGGGGTGAACGGCGGCCATTTTGAGGGGCAAGGAAGGAGGGGGGGAGGTGGAGGAAAGGTGGAGGAAGGTTCATGGGGGTGGAGGAATGTGGAGGGGATATGTGGAGGGAGATATGGAGGAAAATGTGGAGGGGTGTGGAGGAAAAATTTTTGGTTTTGGTGCCAGACTATTTTACGAAAGTACTATTTTGACTATCAAGGAGGGAGGGAATTTAAGTCAAAAGTGGAGAGAAGGTGGAGGAAAGATGGAGGAAGGTTTATGGGGGTGGGGGTTAGTGGAGGGAGTAGGTGGAGGGAGATGTGGAGGAAAATGTGGAGGGGTGTGAAGGGAAAATTTTTTTTGTTTTGGTGTCATACTATTTTTGAAAAGTACTACTTTAACTATCAAGGAAGGGAGGTAGGATAGTCAAAATTGGAGAGAAGGTGGAGGAAAGATGGAGGAAACTTTCTGTGGGTGGGGGATATTGGAGGTAACTTGTGGAGGGAGATATGGAGGAAAATGTGTAAACTTTCGGAGAGAAAATATGAAGAAATGTTATGTTTTGGTGTGGACTGTTTTAGAAAAGTACTATTTTGACCGTCAAGGAAGGGAGGTAGGAGAGTCAAAATTAGTGAGAAGGTGGAGGAAAGATGGAGGAAACTTTGTATAGATGGAGAAATGTGGAGGGGATATGTGGAGGGATATATGGAGAAAAATGTGCAAACTTTCGGAGAGAAAATATGAAAAAATGTCATGTTTTGGTGTCAGACTATCTTACAAAACAACTATTTTAACTATCAAGGGAGGGAGGTAGGATAGTCAAAATTGGAAACAAGGTGGAGGAAAGATGGAGGAAGGTTTATGGGAGTGGGGGTTAGTGGAGGGAGATGTGGAGGAAAAGGTGGAGGAGTGTGGAGGGAAAATTTTTTGGTTTTGGTGTGAGACTATTTAAGAAAAGTACTATTTTGACTATCAAGGAAGGGAGGTAGGATAGTCAAAAGTGGAAAGAAGGTGGAGGAAAGATGGAGTAAACTTTGTATAGATGGAGAAAAGTGGAGGGGATTTGTGGAGGAAGATATGGAAGAAAATGTGCAAACTTACGGAGAGAAAAAGTGTTATGTTTTGGTGTCAGACTATCTTACAAAACAACAATTTTAACTATCAAGGAAGGGAGGTAGGATAGTCAAAAGTGGAAAGAAGGGGGAGGAAAGATGGAGGAAGGTTTATGGGAGTGGGGGTTAGTGGAGGGAGATGTGGAGGAAAAGGTGGAGGGGTGTGGAGGGAAAAATTTTTGGTTTTGGTGTCAGACTATTTTAGAAAAGTACTATTTTGACTATCAAGGAAGGGAGGTAGGATAATCAAAAGTGGAAAGAAGGTGGAGGAAGGATGGAGGAAAATTTGTATAGGTGGAGGTTATTGGAGGTAACATGTGGAGGGAGATATGGAGGAAAATGTGGAGGGGTGTGGAGGGAAAAATTTCAGGTTTTGGTGTCAGACTATTTTAGAAAAGTACTATTTTGACTATGATATCATAGTGGTAAGATAGTCAAAATTGGAGAGAAGGTGGAGGAAAGATGGAGGAAACTCTGTATAGATGGAGAAAAGTGGAGGGGATATGTGGAGGGAGATATGGAAGAAAATGTGCAAACTTACGGGGAGAAAATATGAAAAAATGTTATGTTTTGGTGTCAGACTATCTTACAAAACAACAATTTTAACTATCAAGGAAGGGAGATAGGATAGTCAAAAGTGGAAAGAAGGTGGAGGAAAGATGGAGGGAAATTTGTATAGGTGGAGGTTATTAGAGGTAACATGTGGAGGGAGATATGGAGGAAAATGTGGAGGGGTGTGGAGGGAAAAATTTCAGGTTTTGGTGTCGAACTATTTTAGAAAAGTACTATTTTGAATATGATATGATTCTGGTATGATAGTCAAAATTAGAGGGAAGGTGGAAGAAAGATGGAGGAAGGTTCATGGGGGTGGAGGAAAGTGGAGGGGATATGTGGAGGGAGATATGGAGGAAACTTTCAGAGAGAAAAATATGAAAAAATGTCATGTTTTGGTGTGACACTATTTCAGAAAAGTAATACTTTACCTCCAAATGTTTGTACTTTTTCCTCCATATCTCCGTCCACATGTTGCCTCCCTTTCCTCCACATGTTGCCTCCACTTTCCTCCACATGTTGCCTCCACTTTCCTCCACATTGGTAAAGTTTCCTCCATCTTTCCTCCACGTTCCCTCCACTTTTGACCATCCTACCTCCCTTCCTTGATAGTTAAAATAGTCATTTTGTAAGATAGTCTCACACCAAAACCTGACAATTTTTCTCATTTTAACTCCTGAATGTTTGTACTTTTCCCTCCATATCTCCCTCCACATGTTGCCTCCACTTTCCTCCACCTAGATAAAGTTTCCTCCATCTTTCCTCCACCTTGCCTCCACTTTTGACCATCCTACCTCCCTTCCTTGATAGTTAAAATAGTCATTTTGTAAGATAGTCTCACACCAAAACCTGACAATTTTTCTCATTTTTACCACTGAATGTTTGTAGTTTTCCCTCCATATCTCCCTCCACTTTCCTCCACCTAGGTAAAGTTTCCTCCATCTTTCCTCCACCTTCCCTCCACTTTTGACCATCCTCCCTCCACTCCTTCATAGTCAAAATAGTAACTGAACACCTGCCTCACCTGCTCTGATATTGTGTTCTTCCTGAATATCTGAACTTTGAACCCAGTCTTGGCCACAGTCCTTGTCGCTGGGGAGGCTCGGGAGTCATCAGCCTGAAACGGCCAAGAAAATACATTAAAAAACCATTAAAATAACACCAAAAAATGAAAAAACATGATGGAAAAACATTAAAAAAAACATGGGAAAATATTGGAAAACAGGAAAAAATATTAAAAAAACGCCCAAAAATGGAAAAAACATTAAAAAAAACGATGAAAAAACATTAAAAAACATGAAAATATTGAAAAACATGGAAAAAACATGGAAAATTATAAAAAATATTGAAAGATTGAAAAACCCTGGAAAAATCATTAAAAACATGGAAAAACATTGAAACACTAAAAAACATGGAAAAATATTGAAAAAACCATGGAAAATCATTGAAAAAACAGATAAAAAATGAAAAAGATTGAAAAAGACAATAAAAACATGGAAAAAAGACTGAAAAACATTAAAAAAATATGGAAATCATAGAAAAACATTGAAAAAAACATTGAAAATATTGAAAAAGATTGAAAAAGACATTGAAAACCTGAAAATATGGAAAAAAACATTAGAAAAACATAGAAAACATGGAAAAAACACCCTAATCTAATATAATACTGAAAAATAAACAAAAAACACCTTAAACTAACCTAACCTAATCTGATCTAACCCTAATCTGACCCTAAAAAAAAGCAAAAAACCCTTAAAATTCCTTAAAAAACACCTCAATCTAATTTAAACCTGGAAAAAAATAAATTAAATTAAATAAATAACCTTAAACTAACCCTAATCCGAAGTTAACCCGCAAAAATCACCTGAAAAAAAGAAAAAAACACTTAAAAAATTCCTTAAAAACACCCCAATCTAATTTTAACCTGGAAAAAAAAAAATAAATAAAAAAACCTTAAAATACCCCTAATTTTGAGTTAATTCCAGAGAAAAAATAGAAAAAAATACAATAATTAAATATATAAATATTAGGGTTTGTTTTAGGGTATTTTTTGAGCATTACTGTATAAAATAACGCTATTTTTTCATGATTTTTGGATGATTTTGAGGTAGACAAGAATAGTTTGGGGTGCGTCATTGATCGGCAGGGTGCAGGAAGGGTGGATCTTGGTGTGTGGTAAGTTTTGTTAGGTTAGGGTGTGTTTTTGGGTATTTTTTGAGTATGGGGGTGGAGGAATGTGGAGGGGATATGTGGAGGTAGATATGGAGGAAAATGTGGAGGGGTGTGGAGGAAAAATTTTTGGTTTTGGTGCCAGACTATTTTACGAAAGTACTATTTTGACTATCAAGGAAGGAGGGAATTTAAGTCAAAAGTGGAGAGAAGGTGGAGGAAACATGGAGGAAGGTTTATGGGGGTGGGTGTTAGTGGAGGGAGTAGGTGGAGGGAGATGTGGAGGAAAATGTGGAGGGGTGTGAAGGGAAAATTTTTTTTGTTTTGGTGTCATACTATTTTTGAAAAGTACTATTTTAACCATCAAGGAAGGGAGGCAGGATAGTCAAAATTGGAGAGAAGGTGTAGGAAAGATGGAGGAAACTTTCTGTGGGTGGGGGATATTGGAGGTAACTTGTGGAGGGAGATATGGAGGAAAAGGTGTAAACTTTCTGAGAGAAAATATGAAGAAATGTTATGTTTTGGTGTTGGACTATTTTAGAAAAGTACTATTTTGACTGTCAAGGAAGGGAGGTAGGAGAGTCAAAATTAGTGAGAAGGTGGAGGAAAGATGGAGTAAACTTTGTATAGATGGAGAAAAGTGGAGGGGATATGTGGAGGGAGATATGGAGAAAAATGTGCAAACTTTCGGAGAGAAAATATGAAAAAAATGTCATGTTTTGGTGTCAGACTATCTTACAAAACAACAATTTTAACTATCAAGGAAGGGAGGTAGGATAGTCAAAAGTGGAAAGAAGGTGGAGGAAAGATGGAGGAAGGTTTATGGGAGTGGGGGTTAGTGGAGGGAGATGTGGAGGAAAAGGTGGAGGGGTGTGGAGGGAAAAATTGTTGGTTTTGGTGTCAGACTATTTTAGAAAAGTACTATTTTGACTATCAAGGAAGGGAGGTAGGATAATCAAAAGTGGAAAGAAGGTGGAGGAAAGATGGAGGGAAATTTGTATAGGTGGAGGTTATTAGAGGTAACATGTGGAGGGAGATATGGAGGAAAATGTGGAGGGGTGTGGAGGGAAAAATTTCAGGATTTGGTGTCGAACTATTTTAGAAAAGTACTATTTTGAATATGATATGATTCTGGTATGATAGTCAAAATTAGAGGGAAGGTGGAAGAAAGATGGAGGAAGGTTCATGGGGGTGGAGGAAAGTGGAGTGGATATGTGGAGGGAGATATGGAGGAAACTTTCAGAGAGAAAAATATGAAAAAATGTCATGTTTTGGTGTCACACTATTTCAGAAAAGTAATACTTTACCTCCAAATGTTTCTACTTTGTCCTCCATATCTCCCTCCACATGTCGCCTCCACTTTCCTCCACATTGGTAAAGTTTCCTCCATCTTTCCTCCACCTTGCCTCCACTTTTGACCATCCTACCTCACTTCCTTGATAGTTAAAATAGTCAATTTGTAAGATAGTCTCACACCAAAACCTGACAATTTTTCTCATTTTAACTCCTGAATGTTTGTACTTTTCCCT
Source organism: Callinectes sapidus (assembly GCA_020233015.1). NCBI lineage: Eukaryota > Metazoa > Arthropoda > Malacostraca > Decapoda > Portunidae > Callinectes > Callinectes sapidus. The sequence continues at coordinate 3,471 of JAHFWG010001523.1, read as the reverse complement.
CCATATCTCCCTCCACATGTTGCCTCCACTTTCCTCCACCTAGATAAAGTTTCCTCCATCTTTCCTCCACCTTCTCTCCACTTTTGACCATCCTACCTCCCTTCCTTGATAGTTAAAATAGTCAATTTGTAAGATAGTCTCACTCCAAAACCTGACAATTTTTCTCATTTTTACCTCTGAATGTTTATACTTTTTCCTCCATATCTCCCTCCACATGTCCCCTCCACTTTCCTCCACCTAGGTAGAGTTTCCTCCATCTTTCCTCCACCTTCCCTCCACTTTTGACCATCCTCCCTCCACTCCTTCATAGTCAAAATAGTAACTGAACACCTGCCTCACCTGCTCTGATATTGTGTTCTCCCTGAATATCTGAAGTTTGAACCCAGTCTTGGCCACAGTCCTTGTCGCTGGGGTGGCTCGGGAGTCATCAGCCTGAAACGGCCAAGAAAATACATTAAAAAACAATTAAAATAACACCAAAAAATGAAAAAAATGATGGAAAAACATTAAAAAAAACATGGGAAAATATTGGAAAACAGGAAAAAATATTAAAAAAACGCCCATAAATGGAAAAAACATTAAAAAAAACGATGAAAAAACATTAAAAAACATGAAAATATTGAAAAACATGGAAAAAACATGGAAAATCATAAAAAATATTGAAAGATTGAAAAACCCTGGAAAAAATCATTAAAAAACATGGAAAAACATTGAAACACTAAAAAACATGGAAAAATATTGAAAAAACCATGGAAAATCATTGAAAAAAACAGATAAAAATGAAATAGATTGAAAAAGACAATAAAAACATGGAAAAATATTAGAAAAACATGATAAAAGATTGAAAAACATTAAAAAAACATGGAAATCATAGAAAAACATTGGAAAAAACATTGAAAATATTGAAAACGATTGAAAAAGACATTGAAAACCTGAAAATATGGAAAAAAACATTAGAAAAACATAGAAAACATGGAAAAAACACCCTAATCTAATATAATCCTGAAAACTAAACAAAAAACCCCTTAAACTAACCTAACCTAATCTGATCTAACCCTAATCTGACCCTAAAAAAAACAAAAAACCCTTAAAATTCCTTAAAAAAACACCTCAATCTAATTTAAACCTGGAAAAAAATAAATAAAATTAAATAAATAACCTTAAACTAACCCTAATCCGAAGTTAACCCGCAAAAATCACCTAAAAAAAAGAAAAAAACACTTAAAAAATTCCTTAAAAACACCCCAATCTAATTTTAACCTGGAAAAAAAAAAATAAATAAAAAAACCTTAAACTACCCCTAATTTTGAGTTAATTCCATAGAAAAAATAGAAAAAAATACAAAAATTAAATATATAAATATTAGGGTTTGTTTTAGGGTATTTTTTTAGCATTACTGTATAAAATAATGCTATTTTTTCATGATTTTTGGATGTTTTTGAGGTAGACAAGAATAGTTTGGGGTGCGTCATTGATCGGCAGGGTGCGGGAAGGAGGGATCTTGGTGTGTGTTAAGTTTTGTTAGGTTAGGGTGTGTTTTAGGGTATTTTTTGAGCATTACTGTATAAAATAACGCTATTTTTTCATGATTTTTGGATGTTTTTGAGGTAGACAAGAATAGTTTGGGGTGCGTCATTGATCGGCAGGGTGCGGGAAGGGTGGATCTTAGTGTGTGGTAAGTTTTGTTAGATTAGGGTGTTTTAGGGTATTTTTTGAGCATTACTGTATAAAATAACGCTATTTTTTCATGATTTTTGGATGTTTTTGAGGTAGACAAGAATACTTTGGGGTGCGTCATTGATCGGCAGGGTGCGGAATGGGTGGATCTTGGTGTGTGGTAAGTTTTGTTAGGTTAGGGTGAGTTTTAGGGTATTTTTTGAGCATTACTGTATAAAATAACGCTATTTTTTCATGATTTTTGGAGGTTTTTGAGGTAGACAAGAATAGTTTGGGGTGCGTCATTGATCGGCAGCGTACGGGAAGGGTGAATCTTGGTGTGTGGTAAGTTTTGTTAGGTTAGGGTGTGTTTTAGGGTATTGTTTGAGCATTACTGTATAAAAATCATGAAAAAATATCCTTCTTTCCCACAATAATAGTCAAAAAACACCCTTAAACACACCCTAACCTAACGAAACTTAACGTACCCCAAGACACACACCTCCCGCACCCTGCCGAGCCCTGACACACTTAATCGCACCCATAGTTTATCCACAATTTTTACTTTTGTTCGGATATTCCTTAAAAAACACCCTAACCAAGTATAATCCTTAAAAATAACCCATAAAAGAAATAATGACAATAATCCTAACCTAAAACAGAGAAAACACCTCAAAAACACTTAAAAAACACCCTAATCTAATATAACCCTGAAAAATAAACAAAAAACCCTTAAACTAACCTAACCTAATCTGATCTAACCCTAATCTGACCCTAAAAAAGCAAAAATTATGAACAAAACATTAAAAAAACATGGAAAATCATAGAAAATATTAAAAGAATTCAAAAACCTGGAAAAATCATTAAAACACATGGAAAAATATGGAAAAAGATTGAGAAACACTTAAAAACATGGAAAAATATTGAAAAAAACATGGAAAATCATTGAAAAAACATAGATAAATAATGAAAAAGATTGAAAAGACATTAAAAAACATAGATAAATATTGAATATTGAAGTCAGGTGACACAATGGAAAAAATGGATTTCTATGTTTGGAGGTTGTGACAAAAAGTGAGCTAGCTTTAATTTGGTGGGGGGTAAAGCTGTGCGGGTTGTGTGTGTGTGTGTGGGGATGGTTAGTCTATATGTACACCAAGTTTCGGGTACACAGGTGTTGTGTGCGCAAAGTTATACGCACACAAACTTGTTGGTACACACAAAAAATTCGGGTTTCGAACTATTGTTTGAGTTTGGAAGTTGTGAGAAAATTAGAGATATCTTTAATATGAGAGAGAGTTGGAGAGAGAGGCATGGTCATGTGCGCAAATGATTGTTCCATGTACACATTAAGTTTCACGCACATGGGTATCGTGTGCGTTAAGAAACCACAGTACACACACGAAACACACACACACACACATACATCAACGCAAACATTAACGCACACAGAACATGCACACGGCTCCACTCATGTACGTACTTGTCCCTGTAGACCAGCAGGCCTGACGCGCACACACCCAGCATAATGTCACCACCCTCTGAGTCCTTGGCCGGGTGAAGATCAACACCATACATTGCTAATTTCTTGGCATTTTCCAGGTAGTGCAGCTCTGCCTCGGCTGGAGTCTGGCCTCTGGAATGGTAGAAATGGTGGTAGGAGGGCAGTCAAAAGTGGAGGGAAGGTGGAGGGAAGGTGGAGGAAGGTTCATGGGGGTGGAGGAATGTGGAGGGGATATGTGGAGGGAGATGTGGAGGAAAAAGTACAAAAATTTGGAGGTAAAAATGAGAAAAATATTCAGGTTAGGTTAGTTT
>JAHFWG010000957.1:28756-46012 GCA_020233015.1 Callinectes sapidus | reverse complement strand
AGAAGGTGGAGGAAATATGGAGTAAACTTTGTATAGGTGGAGGTTATTAGAGGTAACATGTGGAGGGAGATATGGAGGAAAATGTGGAGGGGTGTGGAGGGAAAAATTTCAGGTTTTGGTGTCGAACTATTTTAGAAAAGTACTATTTTGAATATGATATGATTCTGGTATGATAGTCAAAATTAGAGGGAAGGTGGAAGAAAGATGGAGGAAGGTTCATGGGGGTGGAGGAAAGTGGAGGGGATATGTGGAGGGAGATATGGAAGAAACTTTCAGAGAGAAAAATATGAAAAAATGTCATGTTTTGGTGTGACACTATTTCAGAAAAGTAATACTTTACCTCCAAATGTTTGTACTTTTTCCTCCATATCTCCGTCCACATGTTGCCTCCACTTTCCTCCACATTGGTAAAGTTTCCTCCCTCTTTCCTCCACGTTCCCTCCACTTTTGACCACCCTACCTCCCTTCCTTGATAGTTAAAATAGTCAATTTGTAAGATAGTCTCACACCAAAACCTGACAATTTTGCTCATTTTAACTCCTGAATGTTTGTACTTTTCCCTCCATATCTCCCTCCACATGTTGCCTCCACTTTCCTCCACCTAGATAAAGTTTCCTCCATCTTTCCTCCACCTTCTCTCCACTTTTTACCATCCTACCTCCCTTCCTTGATAGTTAAAATAGTCATTTTGTAAGATAGTCTCACACCAAAACCTGACAATTTTTCTCATTTTTACCACTGAATGTTTGTAGTTTTTCCGCCATATCTCCCTCCACTTTCCTCCACCTAGGTAAAGTTTCCTCCATCTTTCCTCCACCTTCCCTCCACTTTTGACCATCCTCCCTCCACTCCTTCATAGTCAAAATAGTAACTGAACACCTGCCTCACCTGCTCTGATATTGTGTTCTCCCTGAATAGCTGAAGTTTGAACCCAGTCTTGGCCACAGTCCTTGTCGCTGGGGTGGCTCGGGAGTCATCAGCCTGAAACGGCCAAGAAAATACATTAAAAAACCATTAAAATAACACCAAAAAATGAAAAAAAAGATGGAAAAACATTAAAAAAAACATGGGAAAATATTGGAAAACAGGAAAAAATATTAAAAAAACGCCCAAAAATGGAAAAAACATTTAAAAAACGATGAAAAAACATTAAAAAACATGAAAATATTGAAAAACATGGAAAAAACATGGAAAATCATAAAAAATATTGAAAGATTGAAAAACACTGGAAAAATCATTAAAAAACATGGAAAAACATTGAAACACTAAAAAACATGGAAAAATATTGAAAAAACCATGGAAAATCATTGAAAAAACAGATAAAAAATGAAAAAGATTGAAAAAGACAATAAAAACATGAAAAAATATTAGAAAATCATGGAAAAAGATTGAAAAACATTAAAAAAACATGGAAATCATAGAAAAACATTGAAAAAAACATTGAAAATATTGAAAAAGATTGAAAAAGACATTGAAAACCTGAAATATGGAAAAAAACATTAGAAAAACATAGAAAACATGGAAAAAACACCCTAATCTAATATAATCCTGAAAAATAAACAAAAAACCCCTTAAACTAACCTAACCTAATCTGATCTAACCCTAATCTGACCCTAAAAAAAACAAAAAAACCCTTAAAATTCCTTAAAAAAACACCTCAATCTAATTTAAACCTGGAAAAAAATAAATAAAATTAAATAAATAACCTTAAACTAACCCTAATCCAAAGTTAACCCGCAAAAATCACCTGAAAAAAAGCAAAAAACCCTTAAAAAAATTCCTTAAAAAACACCCCAATCTAATTTTAACCTGGAAAAAAAATAATAAATAAATAAAAAACCTGTTTCGGGAGTCATCAGCCTGAAACAGTCAAGAAAATACATTAAAAAACTTGGAAAATATTGGAACCTTGACAAAGCAGTCAATAGCAGCTATCACTGTATACAGTCCTCACCAAAAAACACCCCTAACTTCAACTAAACCTTAAAAATACCCCCCAAAAAACACCCCTAACCTAACCTAAACTAACGAAACCTAACGTCCCTTTACACGTCTCCCTCTGTTACAACTTGGCAGTGTTCAGAGACAGCAAAAAACATGAAAGCCTTAAAAAAAACAACCTTAAACACCCTAAAAACACCCTTAAAACCCCCAAAACAACCTTAAAACATACCCCCCACAAAAAATATCCCCTAACCTAACTTAAACCTTAAAAAATGTCAAAAACATGAAAACCAACTTTGCAAACCCCTTAAAACATCATCAAAAACATAAAAACACCTTAATAAAACCTCAAATAACATGGAAAAACTCTAAAAAAACAATATCGTTCTTTCATACATAAATGCTTGTGAAAAACAGCCTTAAACACACCCTAACCAAACGAAACTTGCCATACCCCAAGACACAACCTTCTCGCACCCTGTTGAGTCCTGACGCACCCCAACGCACCCTTATCTATCCCAAAAACAACCAAAAACCTAACCTAACCAGATTAAAACCATGAAAAAGTATCATTCTTTTGTACTTAAACATAAAAAAAACACCCTCAAACACACCCTAACCAAACGAAACTTACCATACAATTAGACACACCCTTCCCACACCCTGCCAAACCCTGACGCACCCTTATCTATCTATCTATTTATATATATAAGAGTATGTGTGTGTATAGTTTGAGTTGTTTTCATTTTGTGGCAATATAGTAAATCAAAAGGTACCTAGTATATCTAACCTCACATTACAACACCCCTAACCTAACCTAACCTAACCTAAAATAACCCCCCATAACACCCCCCCCCGCCCCCCTAAAAATTACCCACAACCCCCCAGCAGCACCCTCCCACACTTACCCACAATGCAAGTCCGCCCCGCCGCCCAGGTCCTTGGCAGATATTTCTTCCCCTGTGGCTGCCTTCACCAGCAGAGGAGGCCGCCCCCCCCCCAGGACTGCCGCCACCTATGGGGTTCGGCAAGGGTAGGTTAGGTGAGGTGAGAAAAATGAATGAATAAATAAAACAAACAAATGGATAAATAGATAAATGGATATGAAATGAGACAGAGAGAGAGAGAGAGAGAGAGAGAGAGAGAGAGAGAGAGAGAGAGAAATTTCATTGCACTCAAAATGGGTTTAAATAGGCTTAAATGCACTCAAAACTACTCAATTGGCTTAAATGCACTCAAAACACACTCAAACAGACAAACACTCGAACAGGCTTGAAATACACTGAAAACGCTTAAATTCACTCAAAACGCACTCAAACAGACAAACACACTCACACAGGCTCAAATGCACTTAAAATGCATTCAAAAAGTCTTAAATGCACTCAAGACACTCAAACATGCTTAAATGCACTCAAAACACACTCAAAAAGGGTTAAATGCACTCACAATGCACTGAAACAGACAAACACTCAAAACACACTCAAAAAGGCTTATATGCACTCAAAACTGACTGAAACAGACAAACACTCAAATGCACTCAAAAAGGCTTATATGCACTCAAAATGCACTGAAACAGACAAACACACACAAATGCACTCAAAACGCACTAAAACAGATAAACACACTCAAATGCACTCAAAAAAGTTTATATGCACTCAAAACGCACTGAAACAGACAAACACTCAAATGCACTCAAAACACACTAAAACAGATAAACACACTCAAATACACTCAAAAAGGCTTATATGCACTCAAAACGCACTGAAACAGACAAACCCACTCAAATGCACTCAAAACGCACTAAAACAGATAAACTCAAATGCACTCAAAAAAGCTTATATGCACTCAAAATGCACTGAAACAGACAAACACACTCAAATGCACTCACAACGCACTCAAAAAGGCTTAAATGCACCCAAAACAAATAAAACACCAAAAAACACACAAAACGCACTTAAAAAGGCTTAAATATACTCAAGTACACACAAAAAAACACAAAACGCACTCAAAAGGCTTAAACACACTCGAAATGAAAGAAAAGAGTGTGTGTGTGTGTTTCTCACCTCAACGACAGGTTTGAGTGCAGGTGTGTGGCGTCATCATGGCTCCCTTCCTTCCTGCAGCGGCGGCGGCGGCAGATTGACCCAGTAATAATAGCGGCCGCTCTCGTGTCCCATCTCAAACATGTTGCCTGTGTGTGGGGGGCAGGTCAGCTCAGGTCAGCTCAGGTCACGTTAGGTTAGGTTAGAAATTAATTGAGAGATGCATACACACACACACACACACACACACACACACACACACATATACCTTAAACAGAGAGAAAAAAGCGAGAGAGGAACATATATAACAATATCTCTCTCTCTCTCTCTCTCTCTCTCTCTCTCTCTCTCTCTCTCTCTCTCTCACAATAATAACAAAAAATGACATTTTTAAACATAAAATGTCATTTAATGTTTCACATAAAAGCTGCTTCTTATATTAGCATCATTAATTACCAATGGTCCCTGCCTGCTCCCTATCTATCTATCTATCTATCTATCTAGCCCATCCATCCACCATGTATGTATGTATGTATACCACAACATTGAAATTATTACTCCTCCTCGTCCTATTCCATCCCTGGCGGCAACTGTCCTCTGTCCTCTGTCCTCTGCCGGCAGCAACAACAACAACAACAACACTATTGCCGGCCTCCTCCCTCCCTCCCACAGCTGTTTCATTGTGAGAGGGTAGAGCGTTAACATTCATGGTAGATACACCTATGTATGCACCAGTACTACTAATATTTATTGCGTATTGGTACAGCAATGTACATATCTACCAGGCACGGCGGGTGGGTAGGTGCATACAGTACACATGTACATATGTACTAGTTCTCTCACTCAACACAGTGATGATATATATTCTTGTTCTTCTCTTTTATGCATATATATGAATGAGCTGTACGGCGACAAACTGTATATATCAAGGAAAACTTATAAAAGTTTTCTTTTTTTTGTTCTACTTTTTTCAGCAGAACTGGAACAGAGTGGGGTGTCTTTTACGGCAGACATGTACTGTGTAGATGCCTCAGCAAGTGACTCAGATGATGCAGGTTTTGTTGGCACCACTTGAGATGATGATCTATCAGAGGACAGTGATGAGTGAGTGGGAAATAGATGAAGAGCAGGATGACCAGGTTCATTAGCACCACATTATTCAAACTCACCAACAAATGGAAACAACAACAACAACAACACCCAATCTGAATGTTGCTGACCAACGCAATGCCACTACTCGCCACTACAAAAATCAAAGAAGTGGTACAGGAAGCTGGCTCTGGAAATGATTGCAGTAACAAATGCTCAAATTCTCTACAATAAATACCACTCTGCAAAAGAAGTATCTATGTCTAAGAACCTTCACAGAGTTGGTAGTCCTTTCTCTTACTAAGAACATTCCTGAGGAAACTATAAAATCAGGGAAGAGGACTTCTGATATACATGTATCAGGTATATTATACAAGAATACATTGAGAAAGCAGCTGGAAAAAAGAGAAACACACAGAAGAGATGCAGAGGATGATGCTATTATGAAAAGATATCTCTCTCTCTCTCTCTCTGTGTGAGCGAAGGATAGGTACAAGGTGGCGGCCATAAACCAGGCTAGGAGAGTGTCCACCTTCTGTAGATAATGAATGTGAGTGTCAGCAGCTCACCTTTGTATTAGAACATGATCCATTACACATACATACCATCAGTGATATTATATAGAAAAATTCATAAATCAAATATTAGGATCATCTAATATTGCAAGTTGTGATGTGGGAAATTATATTCTTTGTACTATTACATTGTGAAACAAAATTGGAATTTGTCATGCTTTTTCTTTTACAATAGGCATTATTTTTCCTGTTACGGAAGCAAAAATATTTTTTATTATATTTATTTTATGTTATTTACTATGAGGGAAGTTTATGTCAACAGTTGATTACTGTTATGCATTGCAATGCTTATATTTTGGATAGAAAATGTCACAAAACCTTACTTATGTCAACAGTTGATTACTGTTATGCATTGCAATGCTTATATTTTGGCTATAAAATGTCACAAAACCTTACAAGTCTTTTAGATCATTTTTTTCTTTTTTTTACACATCTGATTACTGCCTTATTATTATTTCAAACTTAATGTCTGGTTCCATTGCAATTCATCTGCAGTCACAAGAAATACAAATTTACTCACAAGTAACTTTTATATATACTCATGTTTGCTAAAGTTTATAGAAAGGGTTATATATTTGAACCACATATCTATGTACCAATACACAACAAGGAAAACAAACAATGGCTTGGTACACACAGGTGTGTACCAATACGCAATTAATGTGTTCAAGGTGGTGGTGGGTGGTGGTCACGTCACGCCATACATAGGTATGTATGTACATACTGTATATGTATATATGGAATAGGACAAAGATGGACTAAAGACTAAAGAACTGCTGTTCTCACCGAACACTTATGAGGCTCCAGAGATGATGGCTGGCCAGTTCAGGGAGATGATGACATGCAAGCAGCAGCAGCGGCAGGCAGGCAGGCAGGCAGGCAGGCAGGCACACAGGCAAGAACTGCCGGGTGAAGATCAACACCCTACATAGCTAATTTCTTGGCATTTTCCAGGTAGTGCAGCAGCTCTGCCTCGGCTGGTGTCTGGCCCCTGGAATGGTGGAAATGTGGTCAAAATGGGAGGGAAGGTGGAGGAAAGATGGAGGAAGGTTCATGGGGGTGGAGGGGATGTGGAGGGGATAATATGTGGAGGATAAAGTTGAGGCTTGTGGAAGTGAAAATGTTAAAAAAAGTTAGGTTTTGGTGTGAGACTATCTTAGAAAAGTACTATTTTAACTATCAAGGAAGAGAGGTAAGATAGTCAAAAGTGGAGAGAAGGTGGAGGAAAGATGGAGGAAACTTTACCGAAGTGGAGGAAAGTGGAGGTAACATGTGGAGGGAGATATGGAAGAAAAAGTACAAACATTTGGAGGTAAAAATGTGAAAAAAATATTCAGGTTAGGTTAGTTTTGATGCGAGACTACAAAGAGAGAGTGAGAGGGGACTATGTAGGCATCAGAATGGAGAGAAAATTGACTGGGATGGAGAGAAAGAGAGAGTGAGTGGTGTAGGGACAGTAAGAGGTGGAGGAGAGAAAAGTGAGTGAGAGGGGTGGAGAGAAAAGAGAGAGTGAGAGGGGAGGATGTAGGCATCAGAATGGAGAGAAAATTGACTGGGATGGAGAGAAAGTGAGTGTGAATGGAGAGAAAACCTTAAGAAAACAAACTAACCGAAAAAAATAAACAATAATAAAAATTCCTTAAAAAAAACAATCTTTTCAAACCGCAACCAATATTTGGAGTGGGCCGTGTTATTTACCTGATATCTCTGCTATTTCTCTATGTCCAGCGGTGCTATAGGCCTACACTAATCCACGAAGGCCTACTCTCATCAACACCACACGCACGTAGGCCTACGCACAGTAAACGTGACGATTTGAGCCGATTTTCTGCGATTATTTGGCCTGAAAATCTTAGGACGCCATTATTGTTTACCTCTCCTAAGCCAAAATGTCGAGATTAAATAGACGCTTCATTAATTCTTAGTTTTTTTGAGTACTTTTTAACTTTTTTCGTTGTAATAATTAATTTTGAGCATTTTCTATTAAGTAATGTTGGTTTGAATTTGTGAATTTATATAGATTTAATTTATATATGTGACTCTTTATACAGTAAACCTTCAAATTTTTTTTTCGCTATGGAATTGTTGTTTTGGCGTTACTTTTTACTGTTTTTCGTCTACTTAATTCATTATGAGCATGTTTTATTAAGTAATGTTGGTTTAAATGCATAGATTTTGAGATATTACATTAAAGCTAACTCTCTCTCTCTCTCTCTCTCTCTCTCTCTCTCTCTCTCTCTCTCTCTCTCTCTCTCTCTCTCTCTCTGTCTACGATCATTATGAGATATTATATTATAAAAAAATATATAAAGAAAAGGTTTTTGGCTCCCATTTCTTGACCTCCCTGACCCAAGTAACCCCCACCGTGACCTGTGTGACCCGACCCAGTGGGTGCGCCGCGCCCCCCCACCTCCTCGTCTCCCTGGGGCAATCAATCAATCATGGGGGGCATACGCCGGGGGTCGCGTTGCCTCGCCTACCCTACGGCGCCACTCCTGGCGGTCACGCCTTGGGAGTCCCCATGCAGGCTCCCTTCCTAGACCGAGTAACTCCCAGCAGCAGCAGCAGGAGGCATCATTGACTTGCCGCAGCCAGGAGTTCTGTGGGCGTCCCCTTGGCCTCCTCCAGGTTGGGTTGTCCCTTACGGAAACAACCCGACAAGCAGGGTGGTCGGCTTCCGGGTATCATCGCGCCACATGCCCATAGCAGTGCCGCAGTTATCACTGACGGACTATGCTAGTAATAGGCCTCGAATCGGTCTCGTGGAACAATCGCTGATTTGACACAAAGTCATACCAGCGGTAGGTATCCCATGATCCTGCGAAGGCATCTAGTACCAAAGACATCAATTCGCCTCTTCAGGTCGGTGTTCAGCGTCCATGTCTCACAACCCTAGAGTAAGACAGGGATCACCAGCGACTTGAAGATCCGAATCTTTGTCCGTCTGCACAGGTTTCGACAACAACGCCAAATACTCGTGTTGAGCGAATCCATAACGCCGTGGGCCAGCTGGCCAATCCGCCGTGTGACTTCTTGGCTCGACCCACCATCGTTATGTATTACAACACTACCAAGGTATGTGAAACTTTTCAAGATCTCAATGTTTTCGCCACACGCATGGACAGACTGTAGTACTGTTTCATCCAGCACGCCTCCAAACACCTGGACCTTGGTCTTGGCACAGGAAACCTTACGTCCCGAGGGCTTCACCTCCTCCTCGTGCAGTGCCTCTAGAGCCATTACCAGAACCTCCAGTGACTCAGCCAAGATTGCTGCATCATCAGCAAAAACAAGATCTGTAATCTTGGTGTTGCCGACAGATGCTCCACAATGACTTTGTTCCACAACTCTGCCTAGTACCCAATCCATGCATGTGTTGAAAAGTGATGGAGCAAGCACACAGCCCTGCCTCACACCTGTATTCACAGGGGAGAAGCTGGACACGCCTCCTCCACACTTCACAGCACTTACAGTCCCGGAGTACAGGCCAGTTAATAGACCAATAATCCTTGCAGCAGGAAGCCCACGGAGACACAGAAGGTCCCAGAGTGTCTCTCGATGCACTGAGTCAAACGCCTTCTTGAGATCGACATAGGCTGCAGCAGCAGCAGCATTCCCTGTCAAAACTCACGTCGGCACCCCACCAGTACGCGAAGCGCTAGGATACGGTCCGTTGTTGACTTACCAGGCGTGAACCCTGACTGTTCAGGTCTCTGATGCTTCAGCAGGTGAGTGAGGATCCGTGTCAGCAGCAAATGGGCAAGCAGCACCTTGCCTGGTACGCTGAGCAGCGTTATTCCCCTGTGGTAGCTGCTGCAGTCTTGACGGTCCCCTTTCCCCTTCCAGATAGGGACGACCAACCCCTTCTTCCAGTCAGGGGGTGTGGTATTACCTGAATGCCATACAGCAAGCAGTCAAGACAGCATGCAACCCACGGGTCATGGCTTCACCCCCAGCTTTGAGCAGCTCCGCACTCATGTTGCAGAGGCCAGCTGCTGCCTTTCCACCCCTCAACTTTGCCACAGCCTCCTTGACATCGCCAATGGAGGGTGCATTTTCGTCAATGGGTGGATCAGCATCCAGCGTCTGCAACCCTGCAGTCCGGCGCTTTCCACTTGGAGGGAGGATCCACCGTGAACAGCTGCTCAAAGTACTCGGCCCAACGAGCCATCTGCCCATCTGCGTCCGATACGAGGCAACCATCTGCGGTTCGGATAGCACTCACCTGAGAAGTAGCCTTGGAGCGGAGTTTTTTCAGAGCTCGATGGGGCAGGAAGGGGGCAATCTAGGGGGGGGGGGGTGAGGTGCATGGTGTCCAGGTCAAGGCCAGCCAGTAGTGGGTGGGTGACCTCGCAGCGACGTGTACCAGCCGATGGGGTCACTCGCTCCCAGACGGTCTGCCGGGTCGATCACCTGGGGAAGAAGGGGTCAGTTGGGGTCAGTTGGGGTCAGGTAGCATTAGGTTAGGTTGGCGTCATTAAAAACACCATTAAAAACCATAACAAATACTCTTAAGTCCTAAAAAATACTCTTTAAACATAAAAACCCTAAAACCATAAAAAAAAACTCTTAAAAAACTAAAAACACTCTTAAAAGCCCTAAAATGCCCCAAAACACTCTTAAAAACCCTAAAAACCTTAAAAAACCTTAAAAGTTTAAAAGTCCTACAAAACACTCTTAAAACCCTAAATACATCCTTAAAAACCCCAAAACACTCTTAAGGGGACTCTCTACCTGACCCAAAATAGTGTTAATTAAAACTTGAACAGAGAGTTTATTTTTTCCTTTATGATCATCAATTTCTAACATGTTATACTTCAACCGATTTCCAATGAAGCTACAGGCTCAGAATTTTTATATAGGCCATTGATTTTTTATTTCTGATTTTAACAAAAAATAAAAAAATAAAAAAAGTAATTAAAAAAAAAGTATAAACAAAAAAATAAATAAAAAAGAGCCCTGTAGAACTGTTGCAAACATCTGGATCTTTAAAATGCTTTTTGTTTAATGAAAATCGGTTCATAAATAAAAGCTGTGTTCCAGTTTTAGTTGGAAAATTGTTTTTTTTTTTCACAGCCTGGGGACAAAAATGTCTGCACCTTTTCTTTAATTACTAAGAAACTATTGGTGGTACGATAGTAAAATTTGCTGTGTTTGTTTATGTTGCTTTGTTGTATATTGTGTGTGAATTGTGTCAAGAGTGTGTTATAATTGGTGTGAGAAAATGTGACTTTTTATATCACAGCCTGCGGAGAAAAATGTCTGTACCTTTTCATTAATTACTAGGAAACTATTGGGGGTAGGATAGTAAAATTTGGAGTGTTTGTTTATGTTGCTTTGTTGTATATTATGTGTGAATTGTGTCAAGATTGAGTCATAATTGGTGTGAGAAAATATGACTTTTCTAGCACAACCTGCGGAAAAAAGTTTGTATGTTTTCATTAATTGCTAAGAACCTATTGGTGTTGGAATAATACAAATTGGGGTGTTTGTTGATGTTGCTTTGGTGTATATTGTGTGTGAAATATGTCAAGATTGAGTCATAATTAGTGTGAGAAAATATGACTGTTTCTATAACAACCTGCCGAGAAAATGAAAAATGTTTGTACCTTTTCATTAATTACTAAGAAACTATTGGGGTCAGGATAGTAAAATTTGGTGTATGTATTGGAGTTGCATTTTTGTATATGTTGTGTGAATTGTGTCAAGATTGAGTTATAATTGGCGTGGGAAAATATGACTTTTTCTAACACAGCCTGCGGAGAAAAATATTTGTACCTTTTCTTTAATTACTATTAGGGTTAGGATAGTAAAATTTAGAGTGTGTGATGGTGTTGCTTTGGTGTATATTGTGGGTGAATTGTGTCAAGATTGAGTTATAATTGGTGTGAGAAAATATGACTTTTTCTAACACAGCCTGCGGAGAAAAATGTCTGTTCCTTTTCATTAATTACTAAGAAACTATTGGTGTAGGGATAGTAAAATTTGGAGTGTTTGTTTATGTTGCTTCGTTGTATATTGTGTGTGAATTGTGTCAAAATTGAGTTATAATTGGTGTGAGAAAATATGACTTTTTCTATCACAACCTGCGGAAAAAAGTTTGTACGTATTTATTAATGGCTAAGAAATTATTGTTGTTGGGATAGTACAAATTGGTATGTTTGTTGGTGTTGCTTTGGTGTATATTGTGTGTGAAATATGTCAAAATTGAGTTATAATTAGTGTGAGAAAATATAACTTTTTCTATCACAACCTGCAGAGAAAATGAAGAATGTTTGTACCTTTTCATTAATTACTACGAAACTATTTGTGTTAGGATAAAAAAACAATTGGTGTGTGTGTTGGTGTTGCTTTGTATATTGTTTGTGAATTGTGTCAAGATTGAGTGTATTAATGTGAGAAAATATGACTTTATCTCTCACAGCCTGCGGAGAAAAATGTCTGTTCCTTTTCATTAATTACTAAGAAACTATTGGTGTAAGGATAGTAAAATTTGCTGTGTTTGTTTATGTTGCTTTATTGTATATTGTGTGTGAATTGTGTCAAGATTAATTTATAATTGGTGTGAGAAAATATGACTGTTTCTATCACAGGCCGAGAAAATGAAAAATATTTGTACCTTTTCTTTAATTACTAAGAAACTGTTGATTTTAGGATAGTAAAGTTTGGTGTGGTTATTGGAGTTAAGAAGAAGAAGGTGAGAGAGAGAGAGAGAGATTTCACATTTTTGCAGCTAGAGAGAGAGAGAGAGGGAAAGAGAGAGAAAAATGACCATTTCTCTCTCTCTCTCTCTCTCTCTCCACTTGAAGAGAGAGAGAGAGAATTATTATCATTATTATTATTATCATTATTATAATTATTATTATTATCATTATTATAATTATTATTATTATTATTATTATTATTATTAAGGCCTGTCCACACCAGGAAACATTGTTTGGAAACAATGTTTGCAAACAGTTTGCGAACATTGTTTTCAAACAGTTTGCAAACTGTTTGGAAACTGTTTGCAAACTGTTTGCAAACTGTTTGCGAACAATATTTCACATGTATCTGTTTCCCATCCAGAATGGGAAACACAGTGTGTTTGTGTATGTGTGTGTGTGTGTGTGTGTGTGTGTGTGTGTATGTGACGATGAATCAGTAGTGGGACTCCGAAGAAAATTAAAACCTGCTCCATCTATAATAATAATAATAATTATAATTATAATAATATTATATTATAGGACTGCTAACTCCACAACGCACGGCTGTCTTTCTCTTTCTCTTGCCCTTTCTTGAGTTAATCAACAGTGCCAAGTAATATACAGATGCTGCTGCAGCAACCTCCACACTAACTACAGGCATGACGACAACTGAAAAGCCCTGTCCACACCAGGAAACATTGTTTGGAAACAATGTTTGCAAACAGTTTGCGAACAGTTTGCAAACAGTTTTCGATAACATGTTTGCAAACTGTTTGCAAACTGTTTGCAAACTGTTTGCAAACAGTTTGCAAACTGTTTCCAAACAATGTTTCCTGGCCAGACCTCAGTTGTCGTCATGCCTGTAGTTAGTGTGGAGGTTGCTGCAGCAGCCTCTGTATATTACTTGGCACTGTTGAATAACTCAAGAAAGGGCAAGAAAAAGAGAAAGACATGGGTAAGGAAGTTTTTAGAAAAAGGAGCCTTTTATGGTGACTTGCTTCTGAAGGATTTGAGAGTGGATGGAGCAGGTTTCACCAATTTCCTTCCGATGTCCACTACTGATTCATCGTCACACACACACACACACACACACACCACACACACTGTGTTTCCCATTCTGGATGGGAAACAGATACATGTGAAATATTGTTTGGAAACAGTTTGCAAACAGTTTGCAAACTGTTTGGAAACAATGTTCGCAAACTGTTTGCAAACTGTTCGCAAACTGTTTGCAAACATTGTTTCCAAACAATGTTTCCTGGTGTGGACAGGGCTTTACACAAGAATAATAGTTAGCCTGTATATATTACCACTACTACTACTACTACTACTACTGTAAGCCACACACAATATGCACTTTTTTCAGATAGCAATTATTATTATTGTTATTATTATTATTATTATTATTATTATTATTATTATTATTATTATTATTATTATTATTATTATTGTTGTTGTTGTTGTTATAGTTGTGGTGGTGTGGTGAACTTTAATATTGGTCTTATGTCGTTTATTTCTATATTTTGACCTTAATTTGACCTGTAAATGACCTTAAAATGACCTAAACTAGCTTAATATAACTTATTCATGGGTCAAAATTTGTTGCTTCTCAGTTTGACCTTTAAATGACCTTAGTTTGACCTAACCCAGTGGTTCTCAACCTTTTTCACTCCATTATCCCCCCCTTCATGAATTCTCAACATTCGTGTGGCTCCCCTTCATTTTTCTCCCAAATCCCACCCACCCTGCCAAAAAAGGCAAAAAATAATAATAAATAAAATGTTGATGAAGAGAACAAACACCCTTTAACTGCTTTATTACAAAGTTTACAGTCATAATTATCTAATATTGATAGATTTCTGTGATATGCTTAACTTACATCAGCAAGGAAATTTTCTTTGCCAGGACAGTGATGCAAGTTTTTTTTTTATTATTCAGATTTTTAACATTATTTAGAGATGTATAATTTGCAACAGCCCACCATGGCCGGCCCCCCTAAATTATTGCCATGGCCCCCAGCTTGACAACCACTTACCTAACCTAAACTAACACACACACACACACACACACCTTAACATTTTTCAATATATCTCGATAACAAAACAGTGTGTGTGTGTGTGCCTCAGTGTGCGTGTGTGTGTGTGCCTCAGTGTGCGTGTGTGTGTGTGCCTCAGTCGCACACAAGGATATTTTTACTTTCTCAATAGCATTTTTCGTTTTTTAGTTATTTTTTTCATTATTATCATTATTATTATTATTATTATTATTATTATTATTATTATTATTATTATTATTATTGTTTAAGGTAATAAACAAATTATTACTATTAGAACATATAATTATCCTACACTCTCTCTCTCTCTCTCTCTCTCTCTCTCTCTCTCTCTCTCTCTCTCTCTCTCTCTCTCTCTCTCTCTCTCTCTCTCTCTCTCTCTCTCTCTCTCTCTCTCTCTCTCTCTCCCTAAAAAACGCTTAAAATTTTAATGATTACGTCTTCTCATAGATAATTATTACCCAATGAATCTATACACATTGGTAGGCAGTGTGGTAGACAGCCCTTAGAGATGCAACATGCCCCCATTATATTATCATTATTATTATTATTATTATGTTTCTCTCTATCTTTTTTGTATATCATTGTTTCTCTCAGTCATGTCTATATCAGTCTTTACCTCAGAAGTCATATTTCATTAACATTTACCTCAGAAGTCAATGTATATATGTCTCTCAGTGTCTTCTTCCTGGGAATGCCGAGCTGGATGGCCACGTCCTCCCTGCCCCACCGCTGCTGCTGCTGCTGCTGCCGTCAACTCCTGAAAGAGGAGGTTGGCATCAACAAAACTGTCCAGAATGATGCCATACATAGCCTGCCTCACACACACACACACACACACACATAACACACACACACACACATAACACACACACACACACAGAACCACACAGACACACACACACACAGACACACACACACACACACACAGACACACACACAGACAGACAGACAGACAGACAGACAGACAGCAATGGGTACAAGATAGATAATGATGTCCTGCCCACCACACTCTTTCTGGGGAGAGAGCGAGGGGTGAACGGCGGCCATTTTGAGGGGCAAGGAAGGGCGGGGGGAGGGTGAAAATTGGTGGGCAGGTGGAGGAAAGGTGGAGGAAGGTTCATGGGGGTGGAGGAATGTGGAGGGGATATGTGGAGGGAGATATGGAGGAAAATGTGGAGGGGTGTGGAGGAAAAAATTTTGGTTTTGGTGCCAGACTATTTTACGAAAGTACTATTTTGACTATCAAGGAAGGAGGGAATGTAAGTCAAAAGTGGAGAGAAGGTGGAGGAAAGATGGAGGAAGGTTTATGGGGGTGGGGGTTAGTGGAGGGAGTATGTGGAGGGAGATGTGGAGGGGTGTGAAGGGAAAATTTTTTTTGTGTTGGTGTCATACTATTTTTGAAAAGTACTATTTTAACTATCAAGGAAGGGAGGTAGGATAGTCAAAATTGGAGAGAAGGTGGAGGAAAGGTGGAGGAAACTTTCTGTGGGTGGGGGATATTGGAGGTAACTTGTGGAGGGAGATATGGAGGAAAATGTGTAAACTTTCGGAGAGAAAATATGAAGAAATGTTATGTGTTGGTGTTGGACTATTTTAGAAAGTACTATTTTGACTGTCAAGGAAGGGAGGTAGGAGAGTCAAAATTGGTGAGAAGGTGGAGGAAAGATGGAGGAAACTTTGTATAAATGGAGAAATGTGGATGGGTTATGCGGAGGGAGATATGGAGAAAAATGTGCAAACTTGCAGAGAGAAAATATGAAAAAATGTCATGTTTTGGTGTCAGACTATCTTACAAAACAACAATTTTAATTATCAAGGAAGGAAGGTAGGATAGTCAAAATTGGAGAGAAGGTGGAGGAAAGATGGAGGAAGGTTTATGGGGGTGGGGGTTAGTGGAGGGGGTATGTGGAGGGAGATGTGGAGGATAAGGGGGAGGGGAGTGGAGGGAAAAATTTTTGGTTTTGGTGTCAGACTATTTCAGAAAAGTACTATTTTAACTGTCAAGGAAGGGAGGTAGTTTTGTCAAAATTGAAGAAAAGGTGGAGGAAATATGGAGTAAACTTTGTATAGGTGGAGGTTATTAGAGGTAACATGTGGAGGGAGATATGGAGGAAAATGTGGAGGGGTGTGGAGGGAAAAATTTCAGGTTTTGGTGTCAAACTATTGTAGAAAAGTACTATTTTGACTATGATATCATAGTGGTAGGATAGTCAAAATCGGAGAGAAGGTGGAGGAAAGATGGAGGAATGTTTATGGGGGTGGAGGAAAGTGGAGGGGATATGTGGAGGGAGATATGGAGGAAACTTTCAGAGAGAAAAATATGAAAAATGTCATGTTTTGGTGTCACACTATTTCAGAAAAGTAATACTTTACCTCCAAATGTTTCTACTTTTTCCTCCATATCTCCCTCCACATGTCGCCTCCACCTTTCTCCACATTGGTAAAGTTTCCTCCATCTTTCCTCCACCTTGCCTCCACTTTTGACCATCCTACCTCCCTTCCTTGATAGTTAAAATAGTCAATTTGTAAGATAGTCTCACACCAAAACCTGACAATTTTTCTCATTTTAACTCCTGAATGTTTGTACTTTTCCCTCCATATCTCCCTCCACATGTTGCCTCCACTTTCCTCCACCTCGATAAAGTTTCCTCCATCTTTCCTCCACCTTCTCTCCACTTTTGACCATCCTACCTCCCTTCCTTGATAGTTAAAATAGTCATTTTGTAAGATAGTCTCACACCAAAACCTGACAATTTTTCTCATTTTTACCACTGAATGTTTGTAGTTTTTCCTCCATATCTCCCTCCACTTTCCTCCACCGAGGTAAAGTTTCCTCCATCTTTCCTCCACCTTCCCTCCACTTT
>JAHFWG010000957.1:0-28656 GCA_020233015.1 Callinectes sapidus | reverse complement strand
TTGTGTGTGGTGCTCGTGGACGACTAAGGATGTTAGCCAACTTTTCCTTGGCAACAAGATTGGAAATTTTGTTTGGTTGCTCAGATTACTATGGTGAAGCCGTCCTCTACAACGAAGTAGTCCAGTACGTACATCTAAGTCCAATCCAAGAGACTTTATTAAACAGGGTGGAGGGGATTTATCATCATTGATTATATAGGCATATTCTTCAGGATAATGTTCCCGTTGTACAACTCCCAGCCAATAAGTCATGGCTGTAGGCAAATGTGTGGAGGGCCTCGACCTCTTAATGAAGCCAAACACGTAGTCTGTGATTCTCAGTATTTTGGGCAAGGAAGAAATATCTTCTGCCTTAAGGAGTGCTTCAGAGAAGTTAGTAGTTAAGGTTGTCAAGGTGAGAATAGGGACGTGTTCTGATGGTGTAGGCCAGTCCTGAGGATAACACAACCATGAAGGTCCAGTAAACCAGATATCATTCTTCTGCAACGTATCCCAGGATACTCCTCGGGATAGTAGGTCAGCTGGATTATCCTTTGTTGGAACATGACGGAATTCGAAATTTGTAGCGATATTCCTGATCTCTGCGACTCTATTCCGAACGTAAGGTATTTTACTGTGGTCATTACGCACCCACTGTAAACAAGCTTCATTATCTGACCACAAAGTAACTCTTTCTATGAATAGAGACTTGAGGGTATTCCTGATGTATTTCGCTAGAAGGGTGCCTACCTGCAAAGCAGTTAATTCCAATTGAGGTATCGATCTTTCTTTCAGAGGTACGACCCGTGCCTTTGAGGAAACGAGATGGCAAGTGTCATTGGTTACCAGATAAGCAACCGCTCCGTACGCTTTATTTGAAGCATCGCAAAACACATGCAAGTGACAAATGTCTCCATCATAACCTATTACTCTAGGAAATTGAGCACCACTAATGCGGTTGTAGTCATCGGATATGGGTTTCCACTCTGCGTGGAAGGAATTTGGTAAAATCTCATCCCATCCTACTTTGATTTTCCATGCCTCTCTCATCAACAAGTTTCCTCTTATAGTGACAGGAGAAAATATTCCTAGTGGGTCAAACACTGAGGACACTAAAGACAGTAGCCTTCTCCTGCTCAGGGAACTAGGGTCCACCAAGGCAGGAGAATTTAAGATAAGACTGTCCCTAGTGCTATCCCAGAGCAGACCCAAAATTTTAGTAACCTCTGGTAATTTATATCCAGGGAAGTCCAGCTCAATGATGTACCTGAGGTGGGTATTGTTTGAAACCCATTCTTGAAGAGGCATATTGGCTTTTGTTAATTCAAGGTTGGCATTTCTATACACCTCGAGTAGGTCTTGCTCGCAATTAGTGGTTCCTACAAAATTATCCACGTAGAAATTTTGGCTTAACAAGTGGTTATATCTGTTGTTAGAACTTGTTAGGTGCGTGTCTAAAGTGGCCTGAAGTAAAAACGGGCTACTAGTGGCACCAAACAAAACCGATTTGAAGCGATATGTAACAATTGTCTTATTTTCTGCGATTGGGTCATTATACCACAAGAAACGGGTGTAATCTCGGTCACATTCTTGTAATCCGACTCGTAGAAACGCTTTGCTGATGTCAGCACAGTAGGCATGTTGGTTGATTCGGAACTTTAAAAGAATATCACCTAACTTCTCTGTCAGAGATGGTCCTGTCATCAGACAATCATTCAAAGATGGCTGTCCAGTTCGTTTTGCACTACAGTTAAAAACAATTCGTAGTGGTGTAGTCAAACTATCTTTCTTGACTCCATGGTGTGGAATGTAGTGGCTATTGTCTGTTGGTACCGCGTCTGGTACGATCTCAATAAATCCATTGTCAAGTTGGAACTGCACTTGTTTATGGTAAATATCCAGCTCATTCCGATTTTCGAGCGTTTTCGACAAACTCTTCAACTGTCCCAAAGCCATGTGATAATTCGTTGGTAATGGGGAGCAATCAGTTTTCCATGGAAGTCTAACCCAATATTGATGATCTTTATACTCAACTGTGTCCAAGTAATTTTTATAGGTTAAGGAATCGTCTGGTGCTGGTTGCTGTGCATTGATCCCAATGGTGTCTAGATCCCATAGCTTGTGAACAGGTAGTGTAGATTCTTCCAATACATCTTTGATTTCATTTGGAGCGATCTCCGTCCCTAATCTGGCTACAAATGCTTGTTGAAAATCTCCCTCACCATCATAATTATGAGGAATTTTCCCATAAATCAAGTACCCGGCAGCACTCCTAGCAAGTTTTACTTCTCCTTTGCTGGATAAATCAGAGATGAAATCACCATAATAATCAGATCCAATTACTAAGTGAATGTTATCTATGGTGTCATACTGCAGCATCCTATCAGCTAGTGGAATATTGGCTCTTTTCAGCATATCCACAGTTTTCATTAAGCCAGGAATACTAATTTTGTCGGGGAGTTTTTCAAGCACCACTGCAGTGATTCGTTTGAATCTTTTCCCGATTCGTATCACAGGTTTAACTACAGGATAATTTTCATAATCCCTACTCTGCAAAAAGCCAGACACGGCTAGTCGAATCGATCCACTTTCCCTGAGGTTTAGTTCTTTGACCAGTCTTTCAGAAATAAAGGTGCACTGTGATCCCTGATCAAAGAAGGCTCGGGTCGTCCCTTTGTGACCACTTTGTGCATTACGAACTTCCACTGTGGCCGTTGGCAGAGCTGTAGAGTGTGTGGTGACTTCACTCTTAACCGATAGAACGGATTGTTGTGCCGTCTCGGGTTTCGGTTCCTTATGGTTACCTTTGTCATTCAGTTTACTAACACATAATGCTGAATGATGGTTTCCTCTTTCACATCTCCTGCATAAATGCAGTTCTGTAGTACATTCACGCAAGGTGTGATTTGGGCTGATACATCTAGGACACCTTCCCTGTTCAACCAGTCGAGATTGTTTGTTACTAAGTCCTGTATATTTGTCACATTCATGGGCAAAATGTTGTCCTTGACAGTATACACAATTGTACCTTAGCTTGGGAACTTTGTTGGATCTAACACCTTTGTTTGTCGAATATATTCCAATATCCTTTTGTGTCACTGCAGGTTGGACTGGAGTAGTTTTTGAGGGCTGAGATTGTTTACAAGGAGTACCCTTTTGTTGGTCTTCTATATCCATATGAGATAATAGATCCCTCAACCCTTCAATCATCTGCTGAACAGTGAAAAAGTTTGAATTGTATTTTAGGTATAGTTGTCGGGTTGTTGTGTGAGACAACTTACGTTGAAACAAAGCCGCAACTATCCATTCACAGCAAGTAAAGTCATGCTTGCTTTTCAAGTTCCTAGTTAGATTGATTATAGATACATGGAATGCCTCTAGATCCTTTTTGGAGTGATTTGGTGCCTTCAAGTCCAATATCTTGTTCAATATACTGTGTTTGATTCGATCTTCGTCACCAAATACTTCCCTTAGTAAATCAAGTGCATGTTGATAATTGTCATCTATGGAAGAGATATTATTTATCAGATCTAATGCTTTACCCTTTAGCAGTGACTTTAAATACTGTAGCTTGGTGACAGATTCCAAATCTGTTCTGTTACCGATTTGAGCTTGGAATTGATCAAAAAAGGCCTCATATTCCGTATAATCTCCGGAAAACTCTGGTAACTTAATTTTAGGGAGCACAGACCTAAATGACTGAGTTTGGGGTCTATTAGTGTCAACTGATCCTTCTGGATTACTCTCAGTTTTCAAGTCCTTTAACTGAGATTTGAATTTCACCAAATTGTCTTGATACATTTCCCACACTTTATAATATTCATCTTGAGAAGAATTTAATTGTGGATCATCTGTCTCGACGAGTACGCTTTCGAATTTCAGGTAAGCGGTATCAAACGATGGCCATTTACTCTCCAGAAAAGATATCGAACTCTCCAATCTATCACAATTCACAGGTGTCTCTGCAATAACTTGGTTGCATTTGTTTATGGCCCTTGTTATATGGCCTTTATAAGCATTTAAGGATCGTTGTCCTTTTTCTATAGAAGTCATGTTGTTGTCTATAAGCTCATGTGATGCTCAATACACCTCCCTGAATTTGAGTGTCATGAAATGCTTTGTTACGAAGTTGAAATGTACTCCATCTTGGCGGTGTCCTCGTTGGAAGGGACGGGCACCAAAATTTATTGTTCGAATAGCCTCTTTCTTTAGAAGAACACACAAGCGTTTATTGACAGAATTACTGACGCGTGTATAAGTTGTCGGATGAATGCCAAACCTATTATCAATTGGATATGTTCGAGGTTCAAGCAAAGTTATCACCACGCTTTGGTTCAAACACTTAAGATGTTTCGCGATTGTAACCACGTCACTAATTATTTTACGAGGGTTGCAACCGTCAAAAATATCATTTCCTCCCAAATAGAGTATCGCCAAATTATGGGAATTTTCTCGCATGGGTTGGAAAGTTGGATGACTCCAAAAGTCAGTTAATTTAGCACCTGGCAGTCTACACAGGCTTACCTCTGCCTTTTCAATGTGAGGAAAGGTGCTTGATAATTGGGAATGTCCGCCAATTATTACTTTGAATTCAGTCATATCACATACACGAGACAGTAAATCCGGTTCGAAGGACCAAAAGTATAACTGTCGAAAATATGCACTATTGAAATACAGCCCACCGAGTATTTCTCACCTTCAGTGCCAACAGTTACATCAGGGCTGAATTAACGAGAACCATGAGCGGCTTGTACGGTAGACAAAACCAATCCTGGGAATCAAAATAATCACAATATACACATATGCTAAGAGTACAAGATATCAATAATTATAAACGATTAATATTCTTGCAAGTAGGTGGAACAAAGGATTTTAAGGATATATACCTTTTGGATTTTGGTGTTTATGCGTCGTAACGATATAACGACCTCCTTTCACCTCTTCCCTTATTATCCTTCGTCGTTATACCGACCACCTTACCCTTCCTACAAATATAACCTCCACCCCACCTTCCACAACTGGCCAATTGAGTAAGAACTAGAGTGAGTTATACTTAAGATAATATAGGAGGATGGTTGTTGAGATGGTTGATACAAGGTGGATGATGACACCTTGTTTTGTTGAAGATCCACGGACCAGATTGCCGCGACACTCCTCCCCACTCTGTGGTTTAAGAGTGAATGTCCTCCTCGCCGAGCCAGGCTCGCTTGCTGGCTGACTCGACACAATATAGATTCGACTCGAGTATTCGAGCTCTCGCGAGGCGATTACAGTTTCGAACAGTGTAATGATTCGAGATTTGGTTCAAAGGTGTGAACCGCCACGAGTGAAATATCGCACTCTTATGTTTTTATATCATGGATATATGGCCTATGGTCATGCCAAATATTTTTCATAAGCTTACTGGTCAAGTATTTTTTTTGTTGTTTTGTTGTTTTATTTTCTTAGTATCTATTCACTTAATCTACCCATCACCTACTTATAACGACCCTTCACCACTGTCGTGAAACACGACAATTAAAAAAAAAGTATAAACAAAAAAATAAATAAAAAAGAGCCCTGTAGAACTGTTGCAAACATCTTGATCTTTAAAACGCTTTTTGTTTAATGAAAATCGGTTCATAAATAAAAGCTGTGTTCCAGTTTTGGTTGGAAAATTGTTTTTTTTTTTTTTTTCACAGCCTGCAGACAAAAATGTCTGCACCATTTCTTTAATTACTAAGAAACTATTGGTGGTACGATAGTAAAAATTGCTGTGTTTGTTTATGTTGCTTTGTTGTATATTGTGTGTGAATTGTGTCAAGATTGTGTTATAATTGGTGTGAGAAAATATGACTTTTTATATCACAGCCTGCGGAGAAAAATGTCTGTGCCTTTTCATTAATTACTAGGAAACTATTGGGGTTAGGATAGTAAAATTTGGAGTGTTTGTTTATGTTGCTTTGTTGTATATTATGTGTGAATTGTGTCAAGATTGAGTTATCATTGGTGTGAGAAAATATGACTTTTCTAGCACAACCTGCGGAAAAAAGTTTGTATGTTTTCATTAATTGCTAAGAACCTATTGGTGTTGGAATAATACAAATTGGTGTGTTTGTTGATGTTGCTTTGGTGTATATTGTGTGTGAAATATGTCATGATTGAGTCATAATTAGTGTGAGAAAATATGACTGTTTCTATAACAACCTGCCGAGAAAATGAAAAATGGTTGTACCTTTTCATTAATTACTAAGAAACTATTGGGGTCAGGATAGTAAAATTTGGTGTATGTATTGGAGTTGCATTTTTGTATATTTTGTGTGAATTGTGTCAAGATTGAGTTATAATTGGCGTGGGAAAATATGACTTTTTCTAACACAGCCTGCGGAGAAAAATATTTGTACCTTTTCTTTAATTACTATGAGGGTTAGGATAGTAAAATTTAGAGTGTGTGATGGTGTTGCTTTGGTGTATATTGTGTGTGAATTGTGTCAAGATTGAGTTATAATTGGTGTGAGAAAATATGACTTTTTCTAACACAGCCTGCGTAGAAAAATGTCTGTTCCTTTTCATTAATTACTAAGAAACTATTGGTGTAAGGATAGTAAAATTTGGAGTGTTTGTTTATGTTGCTTCGTTGTATATTGTGTGTGAATTGTGTCAAAATTGAGTTATAATTGGTGTGAGAAAGTATGACTTTTTCTATCACAACCTGCGGAAAAAAGTTTGTACGTATTTATTAATTGCTAAGAAATTATTGTTGTTGGGATAGTACAAATTGGTATGTTTGTTGGTGTTGCTTTGGTGTATATTGTGTGTGAAATATGTCAAAATTGAGTTATAATTAGTGTGAGAAAATATAACTTTTTCTATCACAACCTGCAGAGAAACTGAAAAATGTTTGTACCTTTTCATTAATTACTACGAAACTATTTGTGTTAGGATAAAAAAACAATTGGTGTGTGTGTTGGTGTTGCTTTGTATATTGTTTGTGAATTGTGTCAAGATTGAGTTTATTAATGTGAGAAAATATGACTTTATCTCTCACAGCCTGCGGAGAAAAATGTCTGTTCCTTTTCATTAATTACTAAGAAACTCTTGGTGTAAGGATAGTAAAATTTGCTGTGTTTGTTTATGTTGCTTTATTGTATATTGTGTGTGAATTGTGTCAAGATTAATTTATAATTGGTGTGAGAAAATATGACTGTTTCTATCACATGCCGAGAAAATGAAAAATAGTTGTACCTTTTCTTTAATTACTAAGAAACTGTTGATTTTAGGATAGTAAAGTTTGGTGTGGTTATTGGAGTTAAGAAAAAGAAGGTGAGAGAGAGAGAGAGATTTCACATTTTTGCAGCTAGAGAGAGAGAGAGGGAAAGAGAGAGAAAAATGACCATTTCTCTCTCTCTCTCTCTCTCTCCACTTGAAGAGAGAGAGAGAGAATTATTATCATTATTATTATTATCATTATTATAATTATTATTATTATCATTATTATAATAATAATTATTATTATTATTATTATTATTATTATTATTAAGGCCTGTCCACACCAGGAAACATTGTTTGGAAACAATGTTTGCAAACAGTTTGCGAACAGTTTGCAAACAGTTTGCGAACATTGTTTCCAAACAGTTTGCAAACTGTTGGGAAACTGTTTGCAAACTGTTTGCAAACTGTTTCCAAACAATATTTCACATGTATCTGTTTCCCATCCAGAATGGGAAACACAGTGTGTTTGGTGTGTGTGTGTGTGTGTGTGTGTGTGTGTGTGTGTGTATGTGACGATGAATCAGTAGTGTGCATCCGAAGAAAATTAAAACCTGCTCCATCTATAATAATAATAATAATTATAATTATAATAATATTATATTATAGGACTGCTAACTCCACAACGCACGGCTGTCTTTCTCTTTCTCTTGCCCTTTCTTGAGTTAATCAACAGTGCCAAGTAATATACAGACACTGCTGCAGCAACCTCCACACTAACTACAGGCATGACGCCAACTGAAGCCCTGTCCACACCAGGAAACATTGTTTGGAAACAATGTTTGCAAACAGTTTGCGAACAGTTTGCAAACAGTTTTCGATAACATGTTTGCAAACTGTTTCCAAACAATGTTTCCTGTCCAGACCTCAGTTGTCGTCATGCCTGTAGTTAGTGTGGAGGTTGCTGCAGCAGCCTCTGTATATTACTTGGCACTGTTGATTAACTCAAGAAAGGGCAAGAAAAAGAGAAAGACATGGGTAAGGAAGTTTTTAGAAAAAGGAGCCTTTTATGGTGACTTGCTTCTGAAGGATTTGAGAGTGGATGGAGCAGGTTTCACCAATTTCCTTCCGATGTCCACTACTGATTCATCGTCACACACACACACACACACACACACACACACACACACACACACACCACACACACTGTGTTTCCCACTCTGGATGGGAAACAGATACATGTGAAATATTGTTCGCAAACAGTTTGCAAACAGTTTCCAAACAGTTTGCAAACTGTTTGGAAACAATGTTCGCAAACTGTTTGCAAACATTGTTTCCAAACAATGTTTCCTGGTGTGGACAGGCCTTGAGGTCTGGACAGGAAACATTGTTTGCAAACAGTTTGCAAACAGTTTGCAAACTGTTTCCAAACATGTTATCGAAAACTGTTTGCAAACTGTTCGCAAACTGTTCGCAAACATTGTTTCCAAACAATGTTTCCTGGTGTGGACAGGGCTTTACACAAGAATAATAGTTAGCCTGTATATATTACCACTACTACTACTACTGTAAGCCACACACAATATGCACTTTTTTCAGATAGCAATTATTATTATTATTATTATTATTATTATTATTATTATTATTATTATTATTATTATTATTATTATTATTGTTGTTGTTGTTGTTATAGTTGTGGTGGTGTGGTGAACTTTAATATTGGTCTTATGTCGTTTATTTCTATATTTTGACCTTAATTTGACCTGTAAATGACCTTAAAATGACCTAAACTAGCTTAATATAACTTAATCATGGGTCAAAATTTGTTGCTTCTCAGTTTGACCTTTAAATGACCTTAGTTTGACCTAACCCAGTGGTTCTCAACCTTTTTCACTCCATTATTCCCCCCTTCATGAATTCTCAACATTCGTGTGGCTCCCCTTCATTTTTCTCCCAAATCCCACCCACCCTGCCAAAAAAGGCAAAAAATAATAATAAATAAAATGTTGATAAAGAGAACAAACACCCTTTAACTGCTTTATTACAAAGTTTACAGTCATAATTATCTAATATTGATAGATTTCTGTGATATGCTTAACTTACATCAGAAAGGAAATTTTCTTTGCCAGGACAGTGATGCAAGTTTTTTTTTTATTATTCAGATTTTTAACATTATTTAGAGATGTATAATTTGCAACAGCCCACCATGGCCGGCCCCCCTAAATTATTGCCATGGCCCCCAGCTTGACAACCACTTACCTAACCTAAACTAACACACACACACACACACACACCTTAACATTTTTCAATATATCTCGATAACAAAACACAGTGTGTGTGTGTGTGCCTCAGTGTGCGTGTGTGTGTGTGTGCCTCAGTGTGCGTGTGTGTGTGTGTGCCTCAGTGTGCGTGTGTGTGTGTGCCTCAGTCGCACACAAGGATATTTTTACTTTCTCAATAGCATTTTTCGTTTTTTAGTTATTTTTTCATTATTATCATTATTATCATTATGATTATTATTATTATTATTATTATTATTATTATTATTATCATTATTATTATTATTATTATTATTGTTTAAGGTAATAAACAAATTATTACTATTAGAACATATAATTATCCTACACACTCTCTCTCTCTCTCTCTCTCTTTCTCTCTCTCTCTCTCTCTCTCTCTCTCTCTCCCTAAAAAACGCTTAAAATTTTAATGATTACGTCTTCTCATAGATAATTATTACACAATGAATCTATACACATTGGTAGGTAGTGTGGTAGACAGCCATTAGAGACGCAACATGCCCCCATTATATTATTATTATTATTATTATATTTCTCTCTATCTTTTTTGTATATCATTGTTTCTCTCAGTCATGTCTATATCAGTCTTTACCTCAGAAGTCATATTTCATTAACATTTCCCTCAGAAGTCAATGTATATATGTCTCTCAGTGTCTTCTTCCTGGGAATGCCGAGCTGGATGGCCACGTCCTCCCTGCCCCACCGCTGCTGCTGCTGCTGCTGCCGTCAACTCCTGAAAGAGGAGGTTGGCATCAACAAAACTGTCCAGAATGATGCCATACATAGCCTGCCTCACTCACACACACACACACACACACACACACACACACACACACACACACACACACACACACACACACACACACACACACAGACAGCAATGGGTACAAGATAGATAATGATGTCCTGTCCACCACACTCTTTCTGGGGAGAGAGCGAGAGGTGAACGGCGGCCATTTTGAGGGGCAAGGAAGGGAAGGGGGAGGGTGAAAATTGGTGGGCAGGTGGAGGAAAGGTGGAGGAAGGTTCATGGGGGTGGAGGAATGTGGAGGGGATATGTGGAGGGAGATATGGAGGAAAATGTGGAGGGGTGTGGAGGAAAAATTTTTGGTTTTGGTGCCAGACTATTTTACGAAAGTACTATTTTGACTAGCAAGGAAGGAGGGAATTTAAGTCAAAAGTGGAGAGAAGGTGGAGGAAAGATGGAGGAAGGTTTATGGGGGTGGGGGTTAGTGGAGGGAGTATGTGGAGGGAGATGTGGAGGGGTGTGAAGGGAAATTTTTTTTTGTTTTGGTGTCATACTATTTTTGAAAAGTACTATTTTAACTATCAAGGAAGGGAGGTAGGATAGTCAAAATTGGAGAGAAGGTGTAGGAAAGATGGAGGAAACTTTCTGTGGGTGGGGGATATTGGCGGTAACTTGTGGAGGGAGATATGGAGGAAAATGTGTAAACTTTCGGAGAGAAAATATGAAGAAATGTTATGTTTTGGTGTGGACTGTTTTAGAAAAGTAGTATTTTGACTGTCAAGGAAGGGAGGTAGGAGAGTCAAAATTGGTGAAAAGGTGGAGGAAAGATGGAGGAAACTTTGTATAGATGGAGAAAAGTGGAGGGGAGATGTGGAGGGAGATATGGAGAAAAATGTGCAAAGTTTTCGGACAAAAAAATATGAAAAAATGTCATGTTTTGGTGTCACACTATCTTACAAAACAACTATTTTAACTATAAAGGAAGGGAGGTAGGATAGTCAAGATGTAGGAAGGTTTATGGGGGTGGGGTTTAGTGGAGGGTGTATGTGGAGGGGAGATGTGGAAGAAAAGGTGGAGGAGTGTGGAGGGAAAAATTTTTGGTTTTGGTGTCAGACTATTTAAGAAAAGTACTATTTTGACTATCAAGGAAGGGAGGTAGGATAATCAAAAGTGGAAAGAAGGTGGAGGAAAGATGGAGGAAAATTTGTATAGGTGGAGGTTATTGGAGGTAACATGTGGAGGGAGATATGTAGGAAAATGTGGAGGGGTGTGGAGGGAAAAATTTCAGGTTTTGGTGTCAGACTATTTTAGAAAAGTACTATTTTGACTATGATATCATAGTGGTACGATAGTCAAAATTGGAGAGAAGGTGGAGGAAAGATGGAGGAAACTCTGTAAAGATGGAGAAAAGTGGAGGGGATTTGTGGAGGAAGATATGGAAGAAAATGTGCAAACTTACGGAGAGAAAAAGTGTTATGTGTTGGTGTCAGACTATCTTACAAAACAACAATTTTAACTATCAAGGAAGGGACGTAGGATAGTCAAAATTAGAGAGAAGGTGGAGGAAAGATGGAGGAAGGTTTATGGGGGTGGGGGTTAGTGGAGGGGGTATGTGGAGGGAGATGTGGAGGAAAAGCGGGAAGGGTGTGGAGGGAAAAATTTTTGGTTTTGGTGTCAGACTATTGCAGAAAAGTACTATTTTGACTATCAAGGAAGGGAGGTAGTTTTGTCAAAATTGGTGAAAAGGTGGAGGAAAGATGGAGTAAACTTTGTATAGGTGGAGGTTATTGGAGGTAACATGTGGAGGGAGATATGGAGGAAAATGTGGAGGGGTGTGGAGGGAAAAATTTCAGGTTTTGGTGTCAAACTATTTTAGAAAAGTACTATTTTGACTATGATATCATAGTGGTAGGATAGTCAAAATCGGAGAGAAGGTGGAGGAAAGAGGGAGGAATGTTTATGGGGGTGGAGGAAAGTGGAGGGGATATGTGGAGGGAGATATGGAGGAAACTTTCAGAGAGAAAAATATGAAAAAATGTCATGTTTTGGTGTCACACTATTTCAGAAAAGTAATACTTTACCTCCAAATGTTTCTACTTTTTCCTCCATATCTCCCTCCACATGTCGCCTCCACTTTCCTCCACATTGGTAAAGTTTCCTCCATCTTTCCTCCACCTTCTCTCCACTTTTGACCATCCTACCTCCCTTCCTTGATAGTTAAAATAGTCATTTTGTAAGATAGTCTCACACCAAAACCTGACAATTTTTCTCATTTTTACCACTGAATGTTTGTAGTTTTTCCTCCATATCTCCCTCCACTTTCCTCCACCTAGGTAAAGTTTCCTCCATCTTTCCTCCACCTTCCCTCCACTTTTGACCATCCTCCCTCCACTCCTTCATAGTCAAAATAGTAACTGAACACCTGCCTCACCTGCTCTGATATTGTGTTCTCCCTGAATATCTGAACTTTGAACCCAGTCTTGGCCACAGTCCTTGTCGCTGGGGAGGCTCGGGAGTCATCAGCCTGAAACGGCCAAGAAAATACATTAAAAAACCATTAAAATAACACCAAAAAATGAAAAAAATGATGGAAAAACATTAAAAAAAACATGGGAAAATATTGGAAAACAGGAAAAAATATTAAAAAAACGCCCAAAAATGGAAAAAACATTAAAAAAACGATGAAAAAACATTAAAAAACATGAAAATATTGAAAAACATGGAAAAAACATGGAAAATCATAAAAAATATTGAAAGATTGAAAAACCCTGGAAAAATCATTAAAAAACATGGAAAAACATTGAAACACTAAAAAACATGGAAAAATATTGAAAAAACCATGGAAAATCATTGAAAAAACAGATAAAAAATGAAAAAGATTGAAAAAGACAATAAATACATGGAAAAATATTAGAAAAACATGGAAAAAGATTGAAAAACATTAAAAAAACATGGAAATCATAGAAAAACATTGGAAAAAACATTGAAAATATTGAAAAAGATTGAAAAAGACATTGAAAACCTGAAAATATGGAAAAAAACATTAGAAAAACATAGAAAACATGGAAAAAACACCCTAATCTAATATAATCCTGAAAAATAAACAAAAAACCCCTTAAACTAACCTAACCTAATCTGATCTAACCCTAATCTGACCCTAAAAAAAAGCAAAAAACCCTTAAAATTCCTTAAAAAACACCTCAATCTAATTTAAACCTGGAAAAAAATAAATTAAATTAAATAAATAACCTTAAACTAACCCTAATCCGAAGTTAACCCGCAAAAATCACCTGAAAAAAAAGCAAAAAACACTTAAAAAATTCCTTAAAAAACACCCCAATCTAATTTTAACCTGGAAAAAAAAAAAATAAAAAACCTTAAACTACCCCTAATTTTGAGTTAATTCCAGAGAAAAAATAGAAAAAAATACAATAATTAAATATATAAATATTAGGGTTTGTTTTAGGGTATTTTTTGCGCATTACTGTATAAAATAACGCTATTTTTTCATGATTTTTGGATGTTTTTGAGGTAGACAAGAATACTTTGGGGTGCGTCTTTGATCGGCAGGGTGCTGGAAGGGTGGATCTTGGTGTGTGGTAAGTTTTGTTAGGTTAGGGTGTGTTTTAGGGTATTTTTTGCGCATTACTGTATAAAATAACGCTATTTTTTCATGATTTTTGGATGTTTTTGAGGTAGACAAGAATAGTTTGGGGTGCGTCATTGATCGGCAGGATGCTGGAAGGGTGGATCTTGGTGTGTGGTAAGTTTTGTTAGGTTAGGGTGTGTTTTAGGGTATTTTTTGAGCATTACTGTATAAAATAAAGCTATTTTTTCAGGATTTTTGGATGTTTTTGAGGTAGACAAGAATAGTTTGGGGTGCGTCATTGATCGGCAGGGTGCGGAAAGGGTGGATCTTGGTGTGTGGTAAGTTTTGTTAGGTTAGGGTGTGTTTTAGGGTATTTTTTGAGCATTACTGTATAAAATAATGTTATTTTTTCATGATTTTTGGATGTTTTTGAGGTAGACAAGAATAGTTTTGGGTGCGTCATTGATCGGCAGGGTGTGGGAAGGGTGGATCTTTGTGTGTGGTAAGTTTTGTTAGGTTAGGGTGTGTTTTAGGGTATTTTTTGAGCATTACTGTATAAAATAACAAAAATATATATATAGAGAAAAGAAAGAAAGAAGGAAGGAAATGCTCAAAAAATACCCTAAAACACACCCTAACCTAACAAAACTTACCACACACCAAGATCCACCCTTCCTGCACCCTGCCTATCAATGACGCACCCCAAACTATTCTTGTCTACCTCAAAAACATCCAAAAATCATGAAAAAATAGCGTTATTTTATACAGTAATGCTCAAAAAATACCCTAACACACATCCTAACCTAACAAAACTTACCACACACCAAGATCCACCATTTCCGCACCCTGCCGATCAATGACGCACCCCAAACTATTCTTGTCTACCTCAAAAACATCCAAAAATCATGAAAAAATATCCTTCTTTCCCACAATAATAGTCAAAAAACACCCTTAAACACACCCTAACCTAACGAAACTTAACGTACCCCAAGACACACACTTCCCGCACCCTGCCGAGCCCTGACACACCTAATCGCACCCATAGTTTATCCACAATTTTTACTTTTGTTCGGATATTCCTTAAAAAACACCCTAACCTAGTATAATCCTTAAAAATAATCCATAAAAGAAATAATGACAATAATCCTAACCTAAAACAGAGAAAACACCTCAAAAACACTTAAAAAACACCCTAATCTAATATAATCCTGAAAAATAAACAAAAAATCCTTAAACTAACCTAACCTAATCTGATCTAACCCTACTCTGACCTTAAAAAAGCAAAAATTATTAAGAAAACATTAAAAAACATGGAAAATCATAGAAAAATATTAAAAGATTTAAAAAACCTGGAAAAATAATTAAAACACATGGAAAAATATGGAAAAAGATTGAGAAACACTTAAAAACATGGGAAAATATTGAAAAAAACATGGAAAATCATTGAAAAAAC
Organism: Callinectes sapidus; assembly: GCA_020233015.1. Taxonomy (NCBI): domain Eukaryota; kingdom Metazoa; phylum Arthropoda; class Malacostraca; order Decapoda; family Portunidae; genus Callinectes; species Callinectes sapidus. The sequence continues at coordinate 13,402 of JAHFWG010000957.1, read as the reverse complement.
ATAGATAAATAATGAAAAAGATTGAAAAGACATTAAAAAACATAGATAAATATTGAATATTGAAGTTATGTGACACAATGAAAAAAAATGGATTTCTATGTTTGGAGGTTGTGACAAAAAGTGAGCTAGCTTTAATTTGGTGGGGGGTAAAGCTGTGCGGGTTGTGTGTCTGTGCACACGGCTCCACTCATGTAACCTACGTACTTGTCCCTGTAGACCAGCAGGCCTGACGCGCACACACCCAGCATAATGTCAACACCCTCTGAGTCCTTGGCCGGGTGAAGATCAACACCATACATTGCTAATTTCTTGGCATTTTCCAGGTAGTGCAGCTCTGCCTCGGCTGGCGTCTGGCCCCTGGAATGGTAGAAATGGTGGTAGGAGGGCGGTCAAAAGTGGAGGGAAGGTGGAGGAAGGTTCATGGGGGTGGAGGAATGTGGAGGGGATATGTGGAGGGAGATGTGGAGGAAAAAGTACAAACATTTGGAGGTAAAAATGAGAAAAATATTCAGGTTAGGTTAGTTTTGATGTGAGACTATCTTACAAAACAACTATTTTAACTATCAAGGAATGGAAGTAGGATAGTCAAAAGGGGAGAGAAGGTGGAGGAAAGATGGAGGAAACTTCACACAGGAGGAAAACTAACTAGGATGGAGAGAAAGAGAGAAAAAGAGAGAGAAAGAGAGAAAAAGAGAGAGAGAAAGAGAGAATTCTTACTTCCACTGCAACCTCACAATCGGTTCCATCCAAAAGTTTAATTCTTACTAAGACACTTTTCCCTTTCTTCAATGGAGGAGAAGATATGCCTCCTCCTCCTCCTCCTATTTATTGTATTTAAGATTACTTTTTGGGGTATTTAAGTATTTTTAGAGTATTTAAGTCTATTTTAGGATATCTCGGACTATTTTACTATATTTAAGACTACTTTTGGGGTATTTAAGACTATTTTTAGAGTATTTAAGACTATTTTAGGGTATTTAAGACAATTTTCAGATATTTAAGACTACTTTAGGGTATTTACGTCTATTTTACTGTATTTAAAACTAATTTTGGGGTATTTAAATCTAGTTTTGGAGTATTTAAAGACTATTTTAGGGTATTTAAGACTATTCCAAAGATTCGTAATTTCTGAAGGAAGATAGTTGAATATTGTGGTTATGTTTTAGCTAGGTTAGGTTAGGTTAGAAAAGTGAGAGGTGGAGAGAAAAGAGAGAGTGAGCGGGGACTAGTTAGGCATCAGAATGGAGAGAAAATTGACTGGGATGGAGAGAAAGAGAGAGCGAGTGGTGTAGGGACAGTGAGAGGTGGCGGAGAGAAAAGTGAGAGGTGGAGAGAAAAGTGAGAGTGAGAGGGGAGGAGGTAGGCATCAGAATGGAGAGAAAATTGACTGGGATGGAGAGAAAGTGAGAGCGAGTGGTGTAGGGGCAGTGAGAGGTGGCGGAGAGAAAAGTGAGAGGTGGAGAGAAAAGTGAGAGTGAGAGGGGAGGAGGTAGGCATCAGAATGGAGAGAAAATTGACTGGGATGGAGAGAAAGAGAGAGCGAGTGGAGAGAAAACCTTAAGAAAACAAACTAACCGAAAATAAATAATAATAATAAAAAATTCCTTAAAAAAAACACAATCTTTTCAAACCGCAACCAATATTTGGAGTGGGCCGTGTTATTTACCTGATATCTCTGCTATTTCTCTATGTCCAGCGGTGCTATAGGCCTACACTAATCCACGAAGGCCTACTCTCATCAACACCACACGCACGTAGGCCTAGGCACGGTAAAAGTGACGATTTGAGCCGATTTTCTGCGATTATTTGGCCTGAAATCTTCCGGCTCGATTTGTTTATCTTTGATAAGCCAAAATGTCGAGATTAAATAGACGCTTCATTATTCTTAGTTTTTTTTAGTACTTTTTATTTTTTTTCGTTGTGATAATAAATTCTGAGCATTTTTAATTAAGTGATGTTGGTTTGAATTTGTGAACTTGTGGGCAGCTGTGAGGGGGTGATTGCTGGGGAGTGGGGTGTTGGGTGTCTGTGGGGAGCGAGTCAGTCTGCTCTGACTACTACTACTACTACTACTACTACTACTACTACTACTACTACTACTACTACTATAACCACCACCACCACCACTATTAACACCATTTCACTAAAAATCATATGAGAGAGAAAACAATAACAATGAACAGAACCACAACTGAAAACATCAACACAACCCAACACTCTCCCTCTCTCGTTATTAGAGAGTGAGTGGGTCGAGACATACATAGATACGGACAAACCCCGTTAATAAACTCTATTATTTTCCTCTAATCAACAAAATAACTCAAATTTTTCACCAATATTCAGTAAAAAATACATTTCTCTTTTAATTTTCCGAGTTTGTGAAGAATAAAATTCGGAAAATACGTTAGAAATTGGTGAAAGAATCTTACTAACGGGACTTAGTGACACGTGGGGCTCTGTGTGTGTGTCCGTCTGTCTGTATGTCTTTCTCTCTCTCTCTCTCTCTCTCTCTCTCTCTCTCTCTCTCTCTCTCTCTCTCTCTACGACCATTATGAGATATTATATTATAAAAAAATATATAAAGAAAAGGTTTTTGGCTCCCATTTCTTGACCTCCCTGACCCAAGTAACCCCCCCCGTGACCTGTGTGACCCGACCCAGTGTGTGCGCCGCGCCCCCCCACCTCCTCGTCTCCCTGGGGCAATCAATCAATCATGGGGGGCATACGCCGGGGGTCGCGTTGCCTCGCCTACCCTACGGCGCCACTCCTGGCGGTCACGCCTTGGGAGTCCCCATGCAGGCTCCCTTCCTATACCGAGTAACTCCCAGCAGCAGCAGCAGGAGGCATCATTGACTTGCCGCAGCCAGGAGTTCTGTGGGCGTCCCCTTGGCCTCCTCCAGGTTGGGTTGTCCCTTACGGAAACAACCCGACAAGCAGGGTGGTCGGCTTCCGGGTATCATCGCGCCACATGCCCATAGCAGTGCCGCAGTTATCACTGACGGACTATGCTAGTAATAGGCCTCGAATCGGTCTCGTGGAACAATCGCTGATTTGACACAAAGTCATACCAGCGGTATCCCATGATCCTGCGAAGGCATCTAGTACCAAAGACATCAATTCGCCTCTTCAGGTCGGTGTTCAGCGTCCATGTCTCACAACCATAGAGTAAGACAGGGATCACCAGCGACTTGAAGATCCGAATCTTTGTCCGTCTGCACAGGTATCGACAACAACGCCAAATACTCGTGTTGAGCGAATCCATAACGCCGTGGGCCAGCTGGCCAATCCGCCGTGTGACTTCTTGGCTCGACCCACCATCGTTATGTATTACAACACTACCAAGGTATGTGAAACTTTTCAAGATCTCAATGTTTTCGCCACACGCATGGACAGACTGTAGTACTGTTTCATCCAGCACGCCTCCAAACACCTGGACCTTGGTCTTGGCACAGGAAACCTTAAGTCCCGAGGGCTTCACCTCCTCCTCGTGCAGTGCCTCTAGAGCCATTACCAGAACCTCCAGTGACTCAGCCAAGATTGCTGCATCATCAGCAAAAACAAGATCTGTAATCTTGGTGTTGCCGACAGATGCTCCACAATGACTTTGTTCCACAACTCTGCCTAGTACCCAATCCATACATGTGTTGAAAGGTGATGGAGCAAGCACACAGCCCTGCCTCACACCTGTATTCACAGGGGAGAAGCTGGACACGCCTCCTCCACACTTCACAGCACTTCCAGTCCCGGAGTACAGGCCAGTTAATAGACCAATAATCCTTGCAGCAGGAATCCCACGGAGACACAGAAGGTCCCAGAGTGTCTCTCGATGCACTGAGTCAAACGCCTTCTTGAGATCGACATAGGCTGCAGCAGCAGCAGCATTCCCTGTCAAAACTCACGTCGGCACCCCACCAGTACGCGAAGCGCTAGGATACGGTCAGGTGTTGACTTACCAGGCGTGAACCCTGACTGTTCAGGTCTCTGATGCTTCAGCAGGTGAGTGAGGATCCGTGTCAGCAGCAAATGGGCAAGCAGCACCTTGCCTGGTACGCTGAGCAGCGTTCTTCCACTGTGGTAGCTGCTGCAGTCTTGACGGTCCCCTTTCCCCTTCCAGATAGGGACGACCAACCCCTTCTTCCAGTCAGGGGGAATGGTATTACCTGAATGCCATACAGCAGTCCAGACAGCATGCAACCCACGGGTCATGGCTTCACCCCCAGCTTTGAGCAGCTCCGCACTCATGTTGCAGATGCCAGCTGCTGCCTTTCCACCCCTCAACTTTGCCACCGCCTCCTTGACATCGCCAATGGAGGGTGCATTTTCGTCAATGGGTGGATCAGCATCCAGCGTCTGCAACCCTGCAGTCCGGAGCTTTTCACTTGGAGGGAGGATCCACCGTGAACAGCTGCTCAAAGTACTTTGCCCAACGAGCCATCTGCCCATCTGCGTCCGATACGAGGCAACCATCTGCTGTTCGGATAGCACTCACCTGAGAAGTAGACTTGGAGCGGAGTTTTTTCAGAGCTCGATGGGGCAGGAAGGGGGCAATCTAGGGGGGGGGGGTGAGGTGCATGGTGTCCAGGTCAAGGCCAGCCAGTAGTGGGTGGGTGACCTCGCAGCGACGTGTACCAGCCGATGGGGTCACTCGCTCCCAGACGGTCTGCCGGGTCGATCACCTGGGGAAGAAGGGGTCAGTTGGGGTCAGGTCAGATTAAGGTAGCATTAGGTTAGGTTGGCGTCATTAAAAACACCATTAAAAACCATAACAAATACTCTTAAGTCCTAAAAAATACTCTTTAAACATAAAAACCCTAAAACCATAAAAAAAACTCTTAAAAAACTAAAAACACTCTTAAAAGCCCTAAAATGCCCCAAAACACTCTTAAAAACCCTAAAAAACCTTAAAAAACCTTAAAAGTTTAAAAGTCCTACAAAACACTCTTAAAACCCTAAATACATCCTTAAAAACCCCAAAACACTCTTAAGGGGACTCTCTACCTGACCCAAAATAGTGTTAATTAAAACTTGAACAGAGAGTTTATTTTTTCATTTATGATCATCAATTTCTAACATGTTATACTTCAACCGATTTCCAATGAAGCTACAGGCTCAGAATTTTTATATAGGCCATTGATTTTTTATTTCTGATTTTAACAAAAAATAAAAAAATAAAAAAAAAGTAATTAAAAAAAAAGTATAAACAAAAAAATAAATAAAAAAGAGCCCTGTAGAACTGTTGCAAACATCTTGATCTTTAAAATGCTTTTTGTTTAATGAAAATCGGTTCATAAATAAAAGCTGTGTTCCAGTTTTAGTTGGAAAATTGTTTTTTTTTTTCACAGCCTGCGGACAAAAATGTCTGCACCTTTTCTTTAATTACTAAGAAACTATTGGTGGTACGATAGTAAAATTTGCTGTGTTTGTTTATGTTGCTTTGTTGTATATTGTGTGTGAATTGTGTCAAGATTGTGTTATAATTGGTGTGAGAAAATGTGACTTTTTATATAACAGCCTGCGGAGAAAAATGTCTGTACCTTTTCATTAATTACTAGGAAACTATTGGGGTTAGGATAGTAAAATTTGGAGTGTTTGTTTATGTTGCTTTGTTGTATATTATGTGTGAATTGTGTCAAGATTGAGTTATAATTGGTGTGAGAAAATATGACTTTTCTAGCACAACCTGCGGAAAAAAGTTTGTATGTTTTCATTAATTGCTAAGAACCTATTGGTGTTGGAATAATACAAATTGGTGTGTTTGTTGATGTTGCTTTGGTGTATATTGTGTGTGAAATATGTCAAGATTGAGTTATAATTAGTGTGAGAAAATATGACTGTTTCTATAACAACCTGCCGAGAAAATGAAAAATGTTTGTACCTTTTCATTAATTACTAAGAAACTATTGGGGTCAGGATAGTAAAATTTGGTGTATGTATTGGAGTTGCATTTTTGTATATTTTGTGTGAATTGTGTCAAGATTGAGTTATAATTGGCGTGGGAAAATATGACTTTTTCTAACACAGCCTGCGGAGAAAAATATTTGTACCTTTTCTTTAATTACTATTCGGGTTAGGATAGTAAAATTTAGAGTGTGTGATGGTGTTGCTTTGGTGTATATTGTGTGTGAATTGTGTCAAGATTGAGTTATAATTGGTGTGAGAAAATATGACTTTTTCTAACACAGCCTGCGGAGAAAAATGTCTGTTCCTTTTCATTAATTACTAAGAAACTATTGGTGTAAGGATAGTAAAATTTGGAGTGTTTGTTTATGTTGCTTCGTTGTATATTGTGTGTGAATTGTGTCAAAATTGAGTTATAATTGGTGTGAGAAAATATGACTTTTTCTATCACAACCTGCGGAAAAAAGTTTGTACGTATTTATTAATTGCTAAGAAATTATTGTTGTTGGGATAGTACAAATTGGTATGTTTGTTGGTGTTGCTTTGGTGTATATTGTGTGTGAAATATGTCAAAATTGAGTTATAATTAGTGTGAGAAAATATAACTTTTTCTATCACAACCTGCAGAGAAAATGAAAAATGTTTGTACCTTTTCATTAATTACTACGAAACTATTTGTGTTAGGATAAAAAAACAATTGGTGTGTGTGTTGGTGTTGCTTTGTATATTGTTTGTGAATTGTGTCAAGATTGAGTTTATTAATGTGAGAAATATGACTTTATCTCTCACAGCCTGCGGAGAAAAATGTCTGTTCCTTTTCATTAATTACTAAGAAACTATTGGTGTAAGGATAGTAAAATTTGCTGTGTTTGTTTATGTTGCTTTATTGTATATTGTGTGTGAATTGTGTCAAGATTAATTTATAATTGGTGTGAGAAAATATGACTGTTTCTATCACATGCCGAGAAAATGAAAAATATTTGTACCTTTTCTTTAATTACTAAGAAACTGTTGATTTTAGGATAGTAAAGTTTGGTGTGGTTATTGGAGTTAAGAAGAAGAAGGTGAGAGAGAGAGAGAGAGAGATTTCACATTTTTGCAGCTAGAGAGAGAGAGAGGGAAAGAGAGAGAAAAATGACCATTTCTCTCTCTCTCTCTCTCTCTCTCTTTCCACTTGAAGAGAGAGAGAGAGAATTATTATCATTATTATTATTATCATTATTATAATTATTTTTATTATCATTATTATAATAATTATTATTATTATTATTATTATTATTATTATTATCAAGGCCTGTCCACACCAGGAAACATTGTTTGGAAACAATGTTTGCAAACAGTTTGCGAACAGTTTGCAAACAGTTTGCGAACATTGTTTCCAAACAGTTTGCAAACTGTTTGGAAACTGTTTCCAAACAATATTTCACATGTATCTGTTTCCCATCCAGAATGGGAAACACAGTGTGTTTGGTGTGTGTGTGTGTGTGTGTGTGTGTGTGTATGTGACGATGAATCAGTAGTGTGCATCCGAAGAAAATTAAAACCTGCTCCATCTATAATAATAATAATAATTATAATTATAATAATATTATATTATAGGACTGATAACTCCACAACGCACGGCTGTCTTTCTCTTTCTCTTGCCCTTTCTTGAGTTAATCAACAGTGCCAAGTAATATACAGACACTGCTGCAGCAACCTCCACAATAACTACAGGCATGACGACAACTGAAGCCCTGTCCACACCAGGAAACATTGTTTGGAAACAATGTTTGCAAACAGTTTGCGAACAGTTTGCAAACAGTTTTCGATAACATGTTTGCAAACAGTTTGCAAACTGTTTTCAAACTGTTTGCAAACAGTTTGCAAATTGTTTCCAAACAATGTTTCCTGTCCAGACCTCAGTTGTCGTCATGCCTGTAGTTAGTGTGGAGGTTGCTGCAGCAGCCTCTGTATATTACTTGGCACTGTTGATTAACTCAAGAAAGGGCACGAAAAAGAGAAAGACATGGGTAAGGAAGTTTTTAGAAAAAGGAGCCTTTTATGGTGACTTGCTTCTGAAGGATTTGAGAGTGGATGGAGCAGGTTTCACCTTTTCCTTCCGATGTCCACTACTGATTCATCGTCACACACACACACACACACACACACACACACACACACACACACACACCACACACACTGTGTTTCCCATTCTGGATGGGAAACAGATACATGTGAAATATTGTTCGCAAACAGTTTGCAAACAGTTTCCAAACAATTTGCAAACAGTTTCCAAACAGTTTGCAAACTGTTTGGAAACAATGTTCGCAAACTGTTTGCAAACATTGTTTCCAAACAATGTTTCCTGGTGTGGACAGGCCTTGAGGTCTGGACAGGAAACATTGTTTGCAAACAGTTTGCAAACAGTTTGCAAACTGGTTCCAAACATGTTATCGAAAACTGTTTGCAAACTGTTCGCAAACTGTTCGCAAACATTGTTTCCAAACAATGTTTCCTGGTGTGGACAGGGCTTTACACAAGAATAATAGTTAGCCTGTATATATTACCACTACTACTACTACTACTACTACTACTGTAAGCCACACACAATATGCACTTTTTTCATATAGCAATTATTATTATTATTATTATTATTATTATTATTATTATTATTATTATTATTATTATTGTTGTTGTTGTTGTTATAGTTGTGGTGGTGTGGTGAACTTTAATATTGGTCTTATGTCGTTTATTTCTATATTTTGACCTTAATTTGACCTGTAAATGACCTTAAAATGACCTAAACTAGCTTACTCTAACCTAATCATAGGTCAAAATTTGTTGCTTCTCGTTTTGACCTTTAAATGACCTTAGTTTGACCTAACCCAGTGGTTCTCAACCTTTTTCACTCCATTATTCCCCCTTCATGAATTCTCAACATTTGTGTGGCTCCCCTTCATTTTTCTCCCAAATCCCACCCACCCTGCCAAAAAAGGCAAAAAATAATAATAAATAAAATGGTGATGAAGAGAACAAACACCCTTTAACTGCTTTATTACAAAGTTTACAGTCATAATTATTATCTAATATTGATAGATTTCTGTGATATGCTTAACTTACATCAGAAAGGAAATTTTCTTTGCCAGGACAGTGATGCAAGTTTTTTTTTTTTTTTTTTTTATTCAGATTTTTAACATTATTTAGAGATGTATAATTTGCAACAGCCCACCATGGCCGGCCCCCCTAAATTATTGCCATGGCCCCCAGCTTGACAACCACTTACCTAACCTAAACTAACACACACACACACACACACACCTTAACATTTTTCAATATATCGCGATAACAAAACACAGTGTGTGTGTGTGTGCCTCAGTGTGCGTGTGTGTGTGTGTGCCTCAGTGTGCGTGTGTGTGTGTGCCTCAGTCGCACACAAGGATATTTTTACTTTCTCAATAGCATTTTTCGTTTTTTAGTTATTTTTTCATTATTATCATTATTATCATTATTATTATTATTATTATCATTATTATTATTATTATTATTATTATTATTATTGTTTAAGGTAATAAACAAATTATTACTATTAGAACATATAATTATCCTACACTCTCTCTCTCTCTCTCTCATTCTCTCTCTCTCTCTCTCTCTCTCTCTCTCTCTCTCTCTCTCTCTCTCTCTCTCTCTCTCTCTCTCTCTCTCTCTCTCTCTTTAAAAAACGCTTAAAATTTTAATGATTACGTCTTCTCATAGATAATTATTACACAATGAATCTATACACATTGGTAGGTAGTGTGGTAGACAGCCATTAGAGACGCAACATGCCCCCATTATATTATTATTATTCTTATTATATTTCTCTCTATCTTTTTTGTATATCATTGTTTCTCTCAGTCATGTCTATATCAGTCTTTACCTCAGAAGTCATATTTCATTAACATTTACCTCAGAAGTCAATGTATATATGTCTCTCAGTGTCTTCTTCCTGGGAATGCCGAGCTGGATGGCCACGTCCTCCCTGCCCCACCGCTGCTGCTGCTGCTGCTTCTGCTGCTGCTGCTGCTGCCGTCAACTCCTGAAAGAGGAGGTTGGCATCAACAAAACTGTCCAGAATGATGCCATACATAGCCTGCCTCACACACACACACACACACACACACACACACACACACACACACACACACACACACACATAACACAGACACACACACACACAACAGACAGACAGACAGCAATGGGTACAAGATAGATAATGATGTCCTGCCCACCACACTCTTTCTGGGGAGAGAGCGAGAGGTGAACGGCGGCCATTTTGAAGGGCAAGGAAGGGAGGGGGGAGGGTGAAAATTGGTGGGCAGGTGGAGGCAAGGTGGAGGAAGGTTCATGGGGGTGGAGGAATGTGGAGGGGATATGTGGAGGGAGATATGGAGGAAAATGTGGAGGGGTGTGGAGGAAAAAATTTTGGTTTTGGTGCCAGACTATTTTACGAAAGTACTATTTTGACTATCAAGGAAGGAGGGAATTTAAGTCAAAAGTGGAGAGAAGGTGGAGGAAAGATGGAGGAAGGTTCATGGGGGTGGGGGTTAGTGGAGGGGTTATGTGGAGGAAAATGTGGAGGGGTGTGGAGGGAAAATTTTTTTTGTTTTGGTGTCACTATTTTTGAAAAGTACTATTTTAACTATCAAGGAAGGGAGGTAGGATAGTCAAAATTGGAGAGAAGGTGTAGGAAAGATGGGGGAAACTTTCTGTGGGTGGGGGATATTGGAGGTAACTTGTGGAGGGAGATATGGGGGAAAATGTGTAAACTTTCGGAGAGAAAATATGAAGAAATGTTATGTTTTGGTGTGGACTGTTTTAGAAAAGTACTATTTTGACTGTCAAGGAAGGGAGGTAGGAGAGTCAAAATTAGTGAAAAGGTGGAGGAAAGATGGAGGAAACTTTGTATAGATGGAGAAATGTGGAGGGGATATGTGGAGGGAGATATGGAGAAAAATGTGCAAACTTTCGGAGAGAAAAATATGAAAAAATGTCATGGTTTGGTGTCAGACTATCTTACAAAACAACTATTTTAACTATAAAGGAAGGGAGGTAGGATAGTCAAAATTGGAGAGAAGGTGGAGGAAAGATGGAGGAAGGTTTATAGGAGTGGGGGTTATTGAAGGGGGTATGTGGAGGGAGATGTGGAGGAAAAGGTGGAGGAGTGTGGAGGGAAAATTTTTTGGTTTTGGTGTGAGACTATTTAAGAAAAGTACTATTTTGACTATCAAGGAAGGGAGGTAGGAGAGTCAAAAGTGGAAAGAAGGTGGAGGAAAGATGGAGTAAACTTTGTATAGATGGAGAAAAGTGGAGGGGATATGTGGAGGGAGATATGGAGAAAAATGTGCAAACTTTCAGAGAGAAAATATGAAAAAATGTCATGTTTTGGTGTCAGACTATCTTACAAAACAACAATTTTAACTATCAAGGAAGGGAGGTAGGATAGTCAAAAGTGGAAAGAAGGTGGAGGAAAGATGGAGGAAGGGTTATGGGAGTGGGGGTTAGTGGAGGGAGATGTGGAGGAAAAGGTGGAGGGGTGTGGAGGGAAAAATTTTTGGTTTTGGTGTCAGACTATTTTAGAAAAGTACTATTTTGACTATCAAGGAAGGGAGGTAGGATAATCAAAAGTGGAAAGAAGGTGGAGGAAAGATGGAGGGAAATTTGTATAGGTGGAGGTTAGTAGAGGTAACATGTGGAGGGAGATATGGAGGAAAATGTGGAGGGGTGTGGAGGGAAAAATTTCAGGTTTTGGTGTCGAACTATTTTAGAAAAGTACTATTTTGAATATGATATGATTCTGGTATGATAGTCAAAATTAGAGGGAAGGTGGAAGAAAGATGGAGGAAGGTTCATGGGGGTGGAGGAAAGTGGAGGGGATATGTGGAGGGAGATATGGAGGAAACTTTCAGAGAGAAAAATATAAAAAAATGTCATGTTTTGGTGTCAGACTATTTCAGAAAAGTAATACTTTACCTCCAAATGTTTGTACTTTTTCCTCCATATCTCCCTCCACATGTTGCCTCCACTTTCCTCCACATGTTGCCTCCACTTTCCTCCACATTGGTAAAGTTTCCTCCATCTTTCCTCCACGTTCCCTCCACTTTTGACCACCCTACCTCCCTTCCTTGATAGTTAAAATAGTCACTTTGTAAGATAGTCTCACACCAAAACCTGACAATTTTTCTCATTTTAACTCCTGAATGTTTGTACTTTTCCCTCCATATCTCCCTCCACATGTTGCCTCCACTTTCCTCCACCTAGATAAAGTTTCCTCCATCTTTCCTCCACCTTCTCTCCACTTTTGACCATCCTACCTCCCTTCCTTGATAGTTCAAATAGTCATTTTGTAAGATAGTCTCACACCAAAACCTGACAATTTTTCTCATTTTTACCACTGAATGTTTGTAGTTTTTCCTCCATATCTCCCTCCACTTTCCTCCACCTAGGTAAAGTTTCCTCCATCTTCCCTCCACCTTCCCTCCACTTTTGACCATCCTCCCTCCACTCCTTCATAGTCAAAATAGTAACTGAACACCTGCCTCACCTGCTCTGATATTGTGTTCTCCCTGAATATCTGAACTTTGAACCCAGTCTTGGCCACAGTCCTTGTCGCTGGGGCGGCTCGGGAGTCATCAGCCTGAAACGGCCAAGAAAATACATTAAAAAACCATTAAAATAACACCAAAAAATGAAAAAAATGATGGAAAAACATTAAAAAAAACATGGGAAAATATTGGAAAACAGGAAAAATCACTAAAAAAACACCCAAAAATGAAAAACATTAAAAAAACGATGAAAAAACATTAAAAAACATGAAAATATTGAAAAACATGGAAAAAACATGGAAAATCATAAAAAATATTGAAAGATTGAAAAACCCTGTAAAAATCATTAAAAAACATGGAAAAACATTGAAACACTAAAAAACATGGAAAAATATTGAAAAAACCATGGAAAATCATTGAAAAAACAGATAAAAAATGAAAAAGATTGAAAAAGACAATAAATACATGGAAAAATATTAGAAAAACATGGAAAGATTGAAAAACATTAAAAAACATGGAAATCATAGAAAAACATTGGAAAAAAACATTGAAAATATTGAAAAAGATTGAAAAAGACATTGAAAACCTGAAAATATGGAAAAAAACATTAGAAAAACATAGAAAACATGGAAAAAACACCCTAATCTAATATAATCCTGAAAAATAAACAAAAAAACCCTTAAACTAACCTAACCTAATCTGATCTAACCCTAATCTGACCCTAAAAAAAACAAAAAACCCTTAAAATTCCTTAAAAAAACACCTCAATCTAATTTAAACCTGGAAAAAAATAAATAAAATTAAATAAATAACCTTAAACTAACCCTAATCCGAAGTTAACCCGCAAAAAGCACCTGAAAAAAAGAAAAAAACACTTAAAAAATTCCTTAAAAACACCCCAATCTAATTTTAACCTGGAAAAAAAAAAATAAATAAAAAAA
>JAHFWG010001168.1:0-32043 GCA_020233015.1 Callinectes sapidus | reverse complement strand
GTGAAGTTTCCTTTTTAGATTATAAGTTAAGAAGAGACTGAGAATTCAGTGTAGAAGAGGTAAGTGTCATTCAAGAAGAGGGACTAGTTGTCTGGAAGATTGATTTGAGTTGATGTCAATAGATGTAGGACTTGAATTTTTTTTAGGCATTGAGATCTAGTACATTTTCTCTGCCCCAATCACAAGTCTTAGATAAACTAGAATTCAGGCGTTCTGAGCGTCCCTGTGTGAACGTGAAGAGTTAGACGCTTTGAAAAGACGTAGAAAAGTGTAAGGTGATACCCTTAGCATAGGAAAGGATAAGAGAAGACATAGAAGGTCAACGACACATAATAGAGAGTTGGTGACAGGACATAACTGTTAGGAACACCACTGTTAAATAGATTTAGGAGAATAATGGCAGTCTACCACAGTAACAATAGAACGGTAGAAGAGGAAGCTTGAGACGAAACAGAGGACAAACCAAGGATTCTCTGAGAAGGATACCAAGCCGTGAATTTTACCTTGGCGGAAAGGTCATGGCGCCACAGTTGCCACTGACGGAAGCTAAAGATAGAGAATGGAACCAATTTTCTCTGTTTCACAAGGGATGGCTATATTGTTTTGCTTAATTTTTCGCCCTCCTTTTCTTATATTAGTCGTATTCATTCATAGGTACATTGATGCATATACATATAGATTAATATATTTTATTGTGTAATATCGGTTACATAAAGTCAATAGCCATAATGACTAGATTAATTCTGAAACTGTAAACAGAATTTTAATGCCTCTTGAGCATTGAATTTCATACTTGCAATGTTGTGACAAGAATAATCAATGCATTCACATAACAACATTATTGATAGAACACACACACACACTATTGAAGACCCTGCACAACCTCTGCTGAACCATTCACTCATTATGAGTTCAACACCATCCTAGTATCCATACAGAATATATCTATATTTCTCTGGTGTGGAAGGCAGCAATTGTCTATAGGCTTCAAACAAGGCCAATAAATCAAGGGTCTCGCGGCGCCAGCATCGTAGCCTAGTGACGCGGCCCACTATCTCATAGAAATCTCTGAATGATGAACATTTTAGTTGCCTATAACATTGTTTAATACGTACCTATATATTCTAGTTTATGTCAATGACTAACATCATTGTTAAATATGAGTAAAAAACCAAGTAAACCTTACCTTAGCAGGAGATGATGCCATTGCAGACAAATTTCGCGGGAAACTTGAGAGCAATGTTTTGAGCCTCCGGCGCACCAACCGCGCTCCTTGTCCTGAACTCGCATATGTTGGTGAACCTGCCTGCCTTCTCCACCGTGGAGCGGTTCTTGAATTCCCCACCGTCGGAAAAACCACGCCGTGGTGCACTATCCACGATTCTTGCATACGAGCCTAAGTGTGTGTCGGGGCGCGGACGCGTCTATATGGCCCAGTGGCCCTGCAGCTCCTACCTCGTGCTGCCTCGTCGCCTGCCCTGGACCAGAATGGGGCCCACAATGTAGCCATTCTGGCTACTGCCGCCATGTGCTAAATGCGAGGGAGGCAGGCAGCGAGGAAGGGAAGGACTCAGGGGGCCGTATCCACGAAAACTGTCTGAGGCCGACGCTGGCTAAGTACAAAATCGCACTTAGCTTATGGACGACGATTTAGGGCCGACGGCAGCCGTCGTGCTTAGTGCCGCTCAGCGAGCGCGCTCAGGACCAACCTGAGCGTGCTGGAACGCATCGCTTACCAAATGTCGACATGAATTATATTAAATGAAACATTATTATACTAATATTTTCTTTGGTTTTTATTTGTATAAATTCACAATACAACTGCTGCTTAAGTAACATTAAGCAGACGAAAACACTTAAGAAAAAAAAAAAAAAATGTATTCCTGTTGGCAACGAGCAAACACTCCTCTCCCAGCAGCAGCGCTACTCTCAACACAGCAAGCACATCCATCACCTTTCCTCCCCAACTATACCAGGTAAGGCTTCAAGGTATCAACAAACATTGTTTATTAGTACTTTATCTGGTATTGGTGGAAAAAGCTCTTAGTTTAATACACATTAAAAAGGAGTAAACCCAGGGGTCACCAAACTTTTTTCACAGAGGGCCGGATAACTGAAAGAATGACGAGTGAGGGCCGGATAATCATTCCGTTCAATACTTGCAAGCCAGAACGAAAGCTCTGGGAAAAAAAGACTACAAACTAAGTTTAGCATTCCATGTTAATTATGGGTGAGTGGCGTGCAATGCAGAAAAAACAAAGACAACCAACATATTTATTTACTAAAAAGTTATCAAAGAAGGCAACGTTAGCAAAAAGGTAGTTACATCAGACATAGTGTGCACATGTTCGAATCTCACAAACTAAGCAGCAAAAAAGGTTAGTGAGATTTGTGAAACTGATGTTTGGCTTTCAAGATATCAACAATGTTTGGTTTGGAATTGCTGCATCCAATCAAGAGAATTGCTTTCAAATGTTCATCAGTCAATCTCGTTCGATGTGTTGACTTCACATACTTCATTTTTGAAAATGGTTGCTCACAGACATAAGTTGTTCCAAACACTGATGCCATACCAGTGGCAAATTTCTTCAATTTCGGAAACTCAGCATCAGGTAAGCAGCGGTAAAATTCAACAAGTTTTCCTTCTCTGTGCTTCTCTTTCAACAAGTCATTTGCATGCAAATCAATGAGCTCCAACTGTAGTTCAACTGACACGTCGTCAAGGTTACAACCAAACGGATTCTGGAACATAAGAATGTCACCCTCAATTCTGTCGAGATCTGAAAATCTCTCCAAAAAATGCTTCTTCAAGTCACGAATAATCTTTTTCGGAAAGTCGAGGTTGACATCTTCAGCGACTGTAGCACAAAACTCTTTGAAACAGTGGAAATGAGAGAAGTTTTCGCCTTCCAGTTGTGCTTCAAACAATGACAGCTTTCTCCGAAATCCTTTGATGATTCTGTAGAGATCACAGACAAGGTTATCTTTTCCCTGAAGTTTCAGGTTCAGTTCATTCATGTGGGAGGTGATGTCGACCAAAAATGACAACTTTGACAGCCAGGTAGGATCTGACAGTTGTGGATCAACTCTATCTTTTTCAGTGAGAAAAACATCTATTTCGTTTCGGAGCTTGAAAAAACGAAACAAGACTTTACCGAAGCTGAGCCACCTCACTGCTGTGTGATAAGGCAAGTCACAGAAATCAGAATCAATTTCTTCAAGAAAAGCCTGGAACTGACGGTGAATGAAGTTCACAGCAGAAACGACTGGTTTCAGTACACAAGAAATATCTAAGGCTTTCCCACAGAGTGCTTGCTGATGTATGATGCAGTGTATGAACAGAGCGCCCGGAATTTGCAAATCTTCCAAATGAGTCCTGATCTGCCCCACCAGACCCTTCCTCACTCCAGCCATGTTTTTTCCTCCATCAACTGTAACACCTCGAAGCTGATTCCACTGAAGGTTATAGTCTTGCAAAGTTTTCTGCACTTCCGTGAAAATGTCTTTTCCAGTTGTTGTTCCATGCATGCTACAAACGGATGCCAACTCTTCCGTTATCTGAAAGTCCAAATTGACACCACGAATGAACACGAGAAGTTGTGACGTACTCGATAGATCAGTAGACTCATCCAGCGCAAGCGAATACCACAAGAAGTTCCTAGCTTTCTCGCGTATCTGTAGCACTATGTTCTCTCCAAGTTCTTCTGTTCTCCGCACAACTGAACTTGCCGAAAGGCTGATACCTGATACACGCGGACCACTGCCGGGGACTGGGACTCGGGCTACTACAAATGCCGACATTGTACCGAATTCAGTAAAAAACTCTATTTTTTATTTTGAGATTTAATACGAATACAAAGATCTCCTAGTATTTTAAATTTAATATTTAAATTTAAATTGTATCACAACATCTCGTGTTCCATACGTTTTATCAAGCAAATTCAAGTACCGTCGGCGGGCCTGATGATCTGACGTCGCGGGCCGGATCCGGCCCGCGGGCCGTAGTTTGGTGACCCCTGAGTAAACCAATGGGAAGTATGCATTATTGTATGCACTTTCTTTACTCATTTAGTATTTATAATAATTTAAAGTTTTACCATAGGCGTCTCTCCTGAGGTCAACAGACTTAAAAAAAAACACGATAAAACTGCATCAGTGAGTCCTTAATAGGTTTAAGTAGGTTAGGTGTTAACATAGGTTTGGTTTTAACTTGTAGCTTAGTATTTATAGATGGTAATTTATCATCCATACATAATGTCGACGGTGATGGTAAATTTTGTTGCTTATTGAAAAGGTGGTGGAAAGAAATAAACAAAAACTTAGTTCCATTCATAAAACCACACTTTAATTCATGGTGAGAAAATAGTATATTCGTATCTTTAAACAAACAAGCTTGACATGTCACCTCAGCATTACCTCCCTCCTCTCTACTCAAACTCTTCCTCCTGTAACCCTTGAACTTTCTCATTACTACACTTCCTTGCTTTCAGAACCTTTCTCACTTTCCCTCCCTCCCTAGTTTTTCTCTCATTTCCTATTTTCTTAAACGTTCTTACTAATGCTTACTTTATTTAAGTCCATACAAGTTAGTCCAAACAAGTTTTATAGAAATAGCAAATATGGTTAAAATATTATTCCGCCATCAATAATACTGCTTATTGTTATAAAGGCTACATTCAGTGAAAGGAAAGAAAAATAGCAGTCTGTAAGTTAACATTCATTAATTGGAAATTTTTCCACACAAGGTGCCAGCCAAAGGCAACTATCTTCCTCCCCAAATTCCCAATATTTTTATGACATAGATTCTAACCTCTGATTACTTTATTGAGGTCAATAAAAGTTTTATAGAGATAACATATGGGGCAAAATGCAAAATATTATTTCTGTATTGATAATACTGCTCTTTGTCATTAAGGCACCATTCAGTGAAAGGAAAGAAAAATTTAAGTATGTCAGCTGTTTAACCATCATTAATGGCAATTCTTTCTAAAACGAGGAGCTAGCAAAGGCTGAAGATAAACTGCCTCCTCCAAATTTATGCACCAATGTAATGATTTGGTCCATTGCTTGCAGTGACGCATCTCACCAGCTGAAAATGCACCGATCATTACTAGTGTTGGTGCATCATCGGGGGTAGAAGGGACTTCTTCCTTCATCTGTGAAGAACCTGTTGCTGACAGCCATCCTGCTGAGCCTGTGCAGGACATTGAGCAGCAGGCACGTGCGGCAGCATATTGAGCACAGAAATGTGTTGCTTGGGCCTTTGAAACTTTGTACCTGCAGATGCAATATTACCATAGGTTATTGGAGAATAAATCAGCAGACAAGTAAACACATCTATCATTTCCATTATAAGCTATTTCCCATAAGCAATGACCTTTTTATGGCTATTTTACTGATTTTTCTTACATGGTTTCTCACTAATTTCACATAGTTTTAATGTAATTAGACTTTTGTTTTTTACTATGACCTGATTTTAAATAATAATAACATCAGAAATATATAAATGAAAAATAATAACATCAGAGAGATATATAACGGAAATAGTAACCTCATGCATGTCTCCCACCCTCAAGCGCCTCGCCGCACAAGACTTTCTTCTTCCTCTCATCCCTATTCTGACCAACTTTTTAATGCAAGAGTTAACCAGTTCTCCCAGTCATACATTCCTTTCTCTAAACTCCCTGCCTGTCTCTGTATTTCAACTTCCTATGACTTAACTCTATTTAATAGGGAGGTTTCAAGATATTTGTCCCGGACTTTTGGCTAACTCTTTTTTTCTCTTACGGGACTGGCAATAATAGTGGGCTTTTTTGTTTTCATTGTTTTTTGTTGCCCGTGGCTGGCTTCCCCTCATACATAAACATAAATCATCAATTATAACATCAATTACTATAATGCAATAGGTCAAATTTGTTCATGTCATAAAATTATTTGTTTACAATTGTAATGCATAACATGTCTCCTGCTGAGATTCAACTTACTTGAAATGCAAGTTGCAGAATGCATCCCGACATGCACAACCCTCATTCTGGCGACCACCGGCTGCATGGGCAGGCTCTTGTGCGGCATCATTTTGTTGCAATGGCACCGCAGCTTCAGCCACTGCACCCATGGGTTGGTCTTCATCCAGAAGAGGAATATCCCGCTCTTTGCAAATGTTGTGAAGCATTCCACATACTTGTACAATCTTGCAGACCTTGAGAGGTGGACTCACTCGAACTTCGCCATGCAGAATGTGAAATCGCCACTTGAGTTGCCCTATTCCTCGTTCGACAACACTGCGTGTCCTCTTGTGAGCCCTGAAAAATAATAATTGAATAATGTATTAACTCTTCTGTCTTGGTGTGCTAGTGGTCATCTGCTTTAGTTTTTTGGTCTATACTACATAATCATAATCATAACTGATTACTAACCTAACCAACCCAAACTAAATCAAACCTAACCTAACTATTACACCTAACCATACATTAAGTCACATTGAAAAGCACAAAAGGAAATATGCTTTAGCAACTTACTGACAGGCTTCTTTTATAAATAGCTCCATATATTGACAGGATTTAAAATTGTCAAAAGTTGCTATACTTGACAGATAAAAAAATGTCTAACTCATTAGTAAGCTAAACATAACTTATTAAAATTTATGAGCACAATATATAATAAGATACTTATCTTACTGAGCCCAATCTAACCTGACCTAACCTAACCAAAGTTAAATCATGTGCACATCTAATCATAAGATGGATACTTACCTTACTGAACCAAATACTAACCTAACCTACCCAAACTCAACCAAAGCTAACCAAACTAAATGTCACAATGAAAAACCCACAAAAGAAAATAAACTAGAAACTAAATAATATTACTAATAATAATAACAACATTGTATTTAACTATTATATCGTGACTGAGGGCCAGGTAGTGGACGCAGATATGGTGTGAGAAGCCAAGTCTTGGACGGATACCCACTGTCTCCAAGTAAGTGACTTTCTGCTGGGACATATCCTTCCTCAAACAATCTTGACAATCCACTGCTGTTTAGAATACGTGCATCATGCACTGACCCTGGCCACTTTGCCAGGATGTCCAAAATTCGATAACTGGCATCGAATACTATTTGCACATTAATGCTGTGAAATCCCTTGCGATTCACATACACTTCTTCCTGCTCCTTCGGTGCCACAATTCTTATATGAGTTCCATCAATGACACCTACTATGTTAGAGAAATTGGCAATGGCCAAGAAGTCTTCTCTATTTCTCTCAGCTGCGTCTGTAGTGACAGGAAAGTATACAAATCTTTTGAGGACATCGGGATCTGCGAGGGCATCTATGGTTTGTGTGATGGTTCTGCTGATGCTGGACTGAGAGGGGCCAAGGTCATCACTGCTACACTGTTGCATTTTCCCAGTGGCAAGATAGCGCAATGTTATTATAACCTTCATCGCTGGGGTGAGCGGGTTTGACCGACTGGGCTTCCCTCACAAGATCGGTAACATATATGATACCTTCCCGGTCAAATCTGTACCTCTTTATGAGCTCAGCATCACTGAGCTCATTTAACACATCCCTTCTACGGTGATTTCTTCTTGGTTGGTGTGGGGGATGCTCCTGTGGCGCAGCCATGATGATTGTTTACATTCAGCTCCGTCGGTCCCAGCGCGGCTAAAACAAGGTACACCCACTTTTAGCGCTATGGACAACGTAAGGCCGACGTAAGACCGACGGGAGGCAAGTTAGGGCCGACGGCGGCCATCATTGTTTGTTAAGACCGACGCCGTCGGTCTTAACAGCTTCGTGGATACGGTCTGGACCTTGGTCTTGGCACAGGAAACCTTAAGTCCCAAGGGCTTCACCTCCTCATGCAGTGCCTCTAGAGCCATTACCAGAACCTCCAGTGACTCAGCCAAGATTGCTGCATCATCAGCAAAAACAAGATCTGTAATCTTGGTGTTGCCGACAGATGCTCCACAATGACTTTGTTCCACAACTCTGCCTAGTACCCAATCCATGCATGTGTTGAAAAGTGATGGAGCAAGCACACAGCCCTGCCTCACACCTGTATTCACAGTGGAGAAGCTGGACACGCCTCCTCCACACTTCACAGCACTTACAGTCCCGGAGTACAGGCCAGTTAATAGACCAATAATCCTTGCAGCAGGAATCCCACGGAGACACAGAAGGTCCCATAGTGTCTCTCGATGCACTGAGTCAAACGCCTTCTTGAGATCGACATAGGCTGCAGCAGCAGCAGCATTCCCTGTCAAAACTCACGTCGTCACCCCACCAGTACGCGAAGCGCTAGGATACGGTCAGTTGTTGACTTACCAGGCGTGAACCCTGACTGTTCAGGTCTCTGATGCTTCAGCAGGTGAGTGAGGATCTGTGTCAGCAGCAAATGGGCAAGCAGCACCTTGCCTGGTACGCTGAGCAGCGTTATTCCACTGTGGTAGCTGCTGCAGTCTTGACGGTCCCCTTTCCCCTTCCAGATAGGGACAACCAAATCCTTCTTCCAGTCAGGGGGTATGGTATTACCTGAATGCCATACAGCAAGCAGTCAAGACAGCATGCAACCCACGGGTCATGGCTTCACCCCCAGCTTTGAGCAGCTCCGCACTCATGTTGCAGATGCCAGCTGCTGCCTTTCCACCCCTCAACTTTGCCACAGCCTCCTTGGCATCGCCAATGGAGGGTGCATTTTCGTCAATGGGTGGATCAGCATCCAGCGTCTGCAACCCTGCAGTCCGGAGCTTTACACTTGGAGGGAGGATCCACCGTGAACAGCTGCTCAAAGTACTCGGCCCAACGAGCCATCTGCCCATCTGCGTCCGATACGAGGCAACCATCTGCTGTTCGGATAGCACTCACCTGAGAAGTAGACTTGGAGCGGAGTTTTTTCAGAGCTCGATGGGGCAGGAAGGGGGCAATCTAAGGGGGGGGGGGTGAGGTGCATGGTGTCCAGGTCAAGGCCAGCCAGTAGTGGGTGGGTGACCTCGCAGCGACGTGTACCAGCCGATGGGGTCACTCGCTCCCAGACGGTCTGCCGGGTCGATCACCTGGGGAAGAAGGGGTCAGTTGGGGTCAGGTCAGATTAAGGTAGCATTAGGTTAGGTTGGCGTCATTAAAAGCACCATTAAAAACCATAACAAATACTCTTAAGTCCTAAAAAATACTCTTTAAACATAAAAACCCTAAAACCATAAAAAAAACTCTTAAAAAACTAAAAACACTCTTAAAAGCCCTAAAATGCCCCAAAACACTCTTAAAAACCCTAAAAAACCTTAAAAACCTTAAAAGTTTAAAAGTCCTACAAAACACTCTTAAAACCCTAAATACATCCTTAAAAACCCCAAAACACTCTTAAGGGGACTCTCTACCTGACCCAAAATAGTGTTAATTAAAACTTGAACAGAGAGATTATTTTTTCATTTATGATCATCAATTTCTAACATGTTATACTTCAACCGATTTCCAATGAAGCTACATGCTCAGAATTTTTATATAGGTCATTGATTTTTTATTTCTGATTTTAACAAAAAAAAAAAAATAGTAATTAAAAAAAAGTATAAACAAAAAAATAAATAAAAAAGAGCCCTGTAGAACTGTTGCAAACCTCTTGATCTTTAAAATGCTTTTTGTTTAATGAAAATCGGTTCATAAATAAAAGCTGTGTTCCAGTTTTAGTTGGAAAATTGTTTTTTTTTTTCACAGCCTGCGGACAAAAATGTCCGCACCTTTTCTTTAATTACTAAGAAACTATTGGTGGTACGATAGTAAAATTTGCTGTGTTTGTTTATGTTGCTTTGTTGTATATTGTGTGTGAATTGTGTCAAGATTGTGTTATAAGTGGTGTGAGAAAATGTGACTTTTTATATCACAGCCTGCGGAGAAAAATGTCTGTACCTTTTCATTAATTACTAGGAAACTATTGGGGTTAGGATAGTAAAATTTGGAGTGTTTGTTTATGTTGCTTTGTTGTATATTATGTGTGAATTATGTCAAGATTGAGTTATAATTGGTGTGAGAAAATATTACTTTTCTAGCACAACCTGCGGAAAAAAGTTTGTATGTTTTCATTAATTGCTAAGAACCTATTGGTGTTGGAATAATACAAATTGGTGTGTTTGTTGATGTTGCGGTGGTGTATATTGTGTGTGAAATATGTCAAGATTGAGTTATAATTAGTGTGAGAAAATATGACTGTTTCTATAACAACCTGCCGAGAAAATGAAAAATGTTTGTACCTTTTCATTAATTACTAAGAAACTATTGGGGTCAGGATAATAAAATTTGGAGTATTTATTGGAGTTGCATTTTTGTATATTTTGTGTGAATTGTGTCAAGATTGAGTTATAATTGGCGTGGGAAAATATGACTTTTTCTAACACAGCCTGCGGAGAAAAATATTTGTACCTTTTCTTTAATTACTATTGGGGTTAGGATAGTAAAATTTAGAGTGTGTGATGGTGTTGCTTTGGTGTATATTGTGTGTGAATTGTGTCAAGATTGATTTATAATTGGTGTGAGAAAATATGACTTTTTCTAACACAGCCTGCGGAGAAAAATGTCTGTTCCTTTTCATTAATTACTAAGAAACTATTGGTGTAAGGATAGTAAAATTTGGAGTGTTTGTTTATGTTGCTTCGTTGTATATTGTGTGTGAATTGTGTCAAAATTGAGTTATAATTGGTGTGCGAAAATATGACTTTTTCTATCACAACCTGCGGAAAAAAGTTTGTACGTATTTATTAATTGCTAAGAAATTATTGTTGTTGGGATAGTACAAATTGGTATGTGTGTTGGTGTTGCTTTGGTGTATATTGTGTGTGAAATATGTCAAAATTGAGTTATAATTAGTGTGAGAAAATATAACTTTTGCTATCACAACCTGCAGAGAAAATGAAAAATGTTTGTACCTTTTCATTAATTACTACGAAACTATTTGTGTTAGGATAAAAAAACAATTGGTGTGTGTGTTGGTGTTGCTTTGTATATTGTTTGTGAATGGTGTCAAGATTGAGTTTATTAATGTGAGAAAATATGACTTTATCTCTCACAGCCTGCGGAGAAAAATGTCTGTTCCTTTTCATTAATTACTAAGAAACGATTGGTGTAAGGATAGTAAAATTTGCTGTGTTTGTTTATGTTGCTTTATTGTATATTGTGTGTGAATTGTGTCAAGATTAATTTATAATTGGTGTGAGAAAATATGACTGTTTCTATCACATGCCGAGAAAATGAAAAATATTTGTACCTTTTCTTTAATTACTAAGAAACAGTTGATTTTAGGATAGTAAAGTTTGGTGTGGTTATTGGAGTTAAGAAGAAGAAGGTGAGAGAGAGAGAGAGAGATTTCACATTTTTGCAGCTAGAGAGAGAGAGAGGGAAAGAGAGAGAAAAATGACCATTTCTCTCTCTCTCTCTCTCTCTCTCCACTTGAAGAGAGAGAGAGAGAATTATTATCATTATTATTATTATCATTATTATAATTATTATTATTATCATTATTATAATTATTATTATTATTATTATTATTATTATTATTATTAAGGCCTGTCCCCACCAGGAAACATTGTTTGGAAACAATGTTTGCAAACAGTTTGCGAACAGTTTGCAAACAGTTTGCGAACATTGTTTCCAAACAAGCCCTGTCCACACCAGGAAACATTGTTTGGAAACAATGTTTGCAAACAGTTTGCGAACAGTTTGCAAACAGTTTGCGAACAGTTTGCAAACAGTTTTCGATAACATGTTTGCAAACTGTTTGCAAACTGTTAACAGTTTGCAAACAGTTTTCGATAACATGTTTGCAAACTGTTTGCAAACTGTTTCCAAACAATGTTTCCTGTCCAGACCTCAGTTGTCGTCATGCCTGTAGTTAGTGTGGAGGTTGCTGCAGCAGCCTCTGTATATTACTTGGCACTGTTGATTAACTCAAGAAAGGGCAAGAAAAAGATAAAGACATGGGTAAGGAAGTTTTTAGAAAAAGGAGCCTTTTATGGTGACTTGTTTCTGAAGGATTTGCGAGTGGATGGAGCAGGTTTCACCAATTTCCTTCGGATGCCCACTACTGATTCATCGTCACACACACACACACACACACACACACACACACACACACACCACACACACTGTGTTTCCCATTCTGGATGGGAAACAGATACATGTGAAATATTGTTCGCAAACAGTTTGCAAACAGTTTCCAAACAGTTTGCAAACTGTTTGGAAACAATGTTCGCAAACTGTTTGCAAACATTGTTTCCAAACAATGATTCCTGGTGTGGACAGGCCTTCATGAGGTCTGGACAGGAAACATTGTTTGCAAACAGTTTGCAAACAGTTTGCAAACTGTTTCCAAACATGTTATCGAAAACTGTTTGCAAACTGTTCGCAAACTGTTCGCAAACATTGTTTCCAAACAATGTTTCCTGGTGTGGACAGGGCTTTACACAAGAATAATAGTTAGCCTGTATATATTACCACTACTACTACTACTGTAAGCCACACACAATATGCACTTTTTTCAGATAGCAATTATTATTATTATTATTATTATTATTATTATTATTATTATTATTATTAATATTATTATTATTATTATTGTTGTTGTTGTTGTTATAGTTGTGGTGGTGTGGTGAACTTTAATATTGGTCTTATGTCGTTTATTTCTATATTTTGCCCTTAATTTGACCTGTAAATGACCTTAAAATGACCTAAACTAGCTTAATATAACTTAATCATGGGTCAAAATTTGTTGCTTCTCAGTTTGACCTTTAAATGACCTTAGTTTGACCTAACCCAGTGGTTCTCAACCTTTTTCACTCCATTATTCCCCCCTTCATGAATTCTAAACATTCGTGTGGCTCCCCTTAATTTTTCTCCCAAATCCCACCCACCCTGCCAAAAAAGGCAAAAAATAATAATAAATAAAATGTTGATGAAGAGAACAAACACCCTTTAACTGCTTTATTACAAAGTTTACAGTCATAATTATTATGTAATATTGATAGATTTCTGTGATATGCTTAACTTACATCAGAAAGGAAATTTTCCTTGCCAGGACAGTGATGCAAGTTTTTTTTTTACTATTATTCAGATTTTTAACATTATTTAGAGATGTATAATTTGCAACAGCCCACCATGGCCGGCCCCCCTAAATTATTGCCATGGCCCCCAGCTTGACAACCACTTACCTAACCTAAACTAACACACACACACACACACACACCTTAACATTTTTCAATATATCTCGATAACAAAACACAGGGTGTGTGTGTGTGCCTCAGTGTGCGTGTGTGTGTGTGTGCCTCAGTGTGCGTGTGTGTGTGTGCCTCAGTCGCACACAAGGATATTTTTACTTTCTCAATAGCATTTTTTGTTTTTTAGTTATTTTTTCATTATTATCATTATTATCATTATTATTATTATTATTATTATTATTATTATTATTATCATTATTATTATTATTATTATTATTATTGTTTAAGGTAATAAACAAATTATTACTATTAGAACATATAATTATCCTACACTCTCTCTCTCTCTCTCTCTCTCTCTCTCTCTCTCTCTCTCTCTCTCTCTCTCTCTCTCTCTCTCTCTCTCTCTCTCTCTCTCTCTCTCTCTCTCTCTCTCTCTTTAAAAAACGCTTAAAATTTTAATGATTACGTCTTCTCATAGATAATTATTACCCAATGAATCTATACACATTGGTAGGTAGTGTGGTAGACAGCCATTAGAGACGCAACATGCCCCCATTATATTATTATTATTATTATTATATTTCTCTCTAGCTTTTTTGTATATCATTGTTTCTCTCAGTCATGTCTATATCAGTCTTTACCTCAGAAGTCATATTTCATTAACATTTACCTCAGAAGTCAATGTATATATGTCTCTCAGTGTCTTCTTCCTGGGAATGCCGAGCTGGATGGCCACGCCCTCCCTGCCCCACCGCTGCTGCTGCTGCTGCTGCTGCTGCTGCTGCTGCCGTCAACTCCTGAAAGAGGAGGTTGGCATCAACAAAACTGTCCAGAATGATGCCATACATAGCCTGCCTCACACACACACACACACACACACACACAACACACACACACACACACACACAACACACACACACACAACACACACACACACACACACACACACACACAATGGGTACAAGATAGATAATGATGTCCTGCCCACCACACTCTTTCTGGGGAGAGAGCGAGGGGTGAACGGCGGCCATTTTGAGGGGCAAGGAAGGGCGGGGGGAGGGTGAAAATTGGTGGGCAGGTGGAGGAAAGGTGGAGGAAGGTTCATGGGGGTGGAGGAATGTGGAGGGGATATGTGGAGGGAGATATGGAGGAAAATGTGGACGGGTGTGGAGGAAAAATTTTTGGTTTTGGTGCCAGACTATTTTACGAAAGTACTATTTTGACTATCAAGGAAGGAGGGAATTTAAGTCAAAAGTGGAGAGAAGGTGGAGGAAAGAGGGAGGAAGGTTTATGGGGGTGGGGGTTAGTGGAGGGAGTATGTGGAGGGAGATGTGGAGGGGTGTGAAGGGAAAATTTTTTTTGTTTTGGTGTCATACTATTTTGAAAAGTACTATTTTAACTATCAAGGAAAGGAGGTAGGATAGTCAAAATTGGAGAGAAGGTGTAGGAAAGATGGAGGAAACTTTCTGTGGGTGGGGGATATTGGAGGTAACTTGTGGAGGGAGATATGGAGGAAAATGTGTAAACTTTCGGAGAGAAAATAGGAAGAAATGTTATGTTTTGGTGTGGACTGTTTTAGAAAAGTACTATTTTGACTGTCAAGGAAGGGAGGTAGGAGAGTCAAAATTAGTGAGAAGGTGGAGGAAAGATGGAGGAAACTTTGTATAGATGGAGAAATGTGGAGGGGATATGGGGAGGGAGATATGGAGAAAAATGTGCAAACTTTCGGAGAGAAAAATATGAAAAAATGTCATGTTTTGGTGTCAGACTATCTTACAAAACAACTATTTTAACTATAAAGGAAGGGAGGTAGGATAGTCAAAATTGGAGAGAAGGTGGAGGAAAGATGGAGGAAGGTTTATGGGAGTGGGGGTTATTGAAGGGGGTATGGGGAGGGAGATGTGGAGGAAAAGGTGGAGGAGTGTGGAGGGAAAATTTTTTGGTTTTGGTGTGAGACTATTTAAGAAAAGTACTATTTTGACTATCAAGGAAGGGAGGTAGGATAGTCAAAAGTGGAAAGAAGGTGGAAGAAAGATGGAGTAAACTTTGTATAGATGGAGAAAAGTGGAGGGGATATGTGGAGGGAGATATGGAGAAAAATGTGCAAACTTTCGGAGAGAAAATATGAAAAAATGTCATGTTTTGGTGTCAGACTATCTTACAAAACAACAATTTTAACTATCAAGGAAGGGAGGTAGGAGAGTCAAAAGTGGAAAGAAGGTGGAGGAAAGATGGAGTAAACTTTGTATAGATGGAGAAAAGTGGAGGGGATATGTGGAGGGAGATATGGAGAAAAATGTGCAAACTTTCGGAGAGAAAATATGAAAAAATGTCATGTTTTGGTGTCAGACTATCTTACAAAACAACTATTTTAACTAGCAAGGAAGGGAGGTAGGATAGTCAAAATTGGAAACAAGGTGGAGGAAAGATGGAGGAAGGTTTATGGGAGTGGGGGTTAGTGGAGGGAGATGTTGAGGAAAAGGTGGAGGGATGTGGAGGGAAAAATTTTTGGTTTTGGTGTCAGACTATTTTAGAAAAGTACTATTTTGACTATCAAGGAAGGGAGGCATTTAAGTCAAAAGTGGAGAGAAGGTGGAGGAAAGATGGAGGAAGGTTTATGGGGGTGGGGGTTAGTGGAGGGAGTATGTGGAGGGAGATGTGGAGGAAAATGTGGAGGGGTGTGAAGGGAAAATTTTTTTTGTTTTGGTGTCATACTATTTTTGAAAAGTACTATTTTAACTATCAAGGAAGGGAGGTAGGATAGTCAAAATTGGAGAGAAGGTGTAGGAAAGATGGAGGAAACTTTCTGTGGGTGGGGGATATTGGAGGTAACTTGTGGAGGGAGATATGGAGGAAAATGTGTAAACTTTCGGAGAGAAAATATGAAGAAATGTTATGTTTTGGTGTTGGACTATTTTAGAAAGTACTATTTTGACTGTCAAGGAAGGGAGGTAGGAGAGTCAAAATTGGTGCAAAGGTGGAGGAAAGATGGAGGAAACTTTGTATAGATGGAGAAAAGTGGAGGGGATATGTGGAGGGAGATATGAAGAAAAATGTGCAAAGTTTCGGACAAAAAAATATGAAAAAATGTCATGTTTTGGTGTCAGACTATCTTACAAAACAACTATTTTAACTATAAAGGAAGGGAGGTAGGATAGTCAAAATTGGAGAGAAGGTGGAGGAAAGATGGAGGAAGGTTTATGGGAGGGGGGGTTAGTGAAGGGGGTATGTGGAGGGAGATGTGGAGGAAAAGGTGGAGGAGTGTGGAGGGAAAAATTTTTGGTTTTGGTGTCAGACTATTTAAGAAAAGTACTATTTTGACTATCAAGGAAGGGAGGTAGGATAGTCAAAAGTGGAAAGAAGGTGGAGGAAAGATGGAGGAAAATTGTGTAGGTGGAGGCTATTGGAGGTAACTTGTTGAGGGAGATATGGAGGAAAATGTGGAGGGTTGTGGAGGGAAAAATTTCAGGTTTTGGTGTCAGACTATTTTAGAAAAGTACTATTTTGACTATGATATCATAGTGGTAGGATAGTCAAAATTGGAGAGAAGGTGGAGGAAAGATGGAGGAAACTCTGTAAAGATGGAGAAAAGTGGAGGGGATTTGTGGAGGAAGATATGGAAGAAAATGTGCAAACTTACGGAGAGAAAAAGTGTTATGTTTTGGTGTCAGACTATCTTACAAAACAACAATTTTAACTATCAAGGAAGGGACGTAGGATAGTCAAAATTAGAGAGAAGGTGGAGGAAAGATGGAGGAAGGTTTATGGGGGTGGGGGTTAGTGGAGGGGGTATGTGGAGGGAGATGTGGAGGAAAAGCTGGAAGGGTGTGGAGGGAAAAATTTTTGGTTTTGGTGTCAGACTATTGCAGAAAAGTACTATTTTGACTATCAAGGAAGGGAGGTAGTTTTGTCAAAATTGGTGAAAAGGTGGAGGAAAGATGGAGTAAACTTTGTGTAGGTGGAAGTTATTAGAGGTAATATGTGGAGGGAGATATGGAGGAAAATGTGGAGGGGTGTGGAGGGAAAAATTTCAGGTTTTGGTGTCGAACTATTTTAGAAAAGTACTATTTTGAATATGATATGATTCTGGTATGATAGTCAAAATTGGAGGGAAGGTGGAAGAAAGATGGAGGAAGGTTCATGGGGGTGGAGGAAATTGGAGGGGATATGTGGAGGGAGATATGGAGGAAACTTTCAGAGAGAAAAATATAAAAAAATGTCATCTTTTGGTGTCAGACTATTTCAGAAAAGTACTAGTTTAACTATCAAGTTTATACTTTTTCCTCCATATCTCCCTCCACATGTCTCCTCCACTTTCCTCCACCTGGGTAAAGTTTCCTCCATGTTTCCTTCACCTTCCCTCCACTTTTGACCATCCTACCTCACTTCCTTGATAGTTAAAATAGTCAATCTGTAAGATAGTCTCACACCAAAACCTGACAATTTTTCTCATTTTTACCTCTGAATGTTTATACTTTTTCCTCCATATCTCCCTCCACATGTCCCCTCCACTTTCCTCCACCTAGGTAAAGTTTCCTCCATCTTTCCTCCACCTTCCCTCCACTTTTGACCATCCTCCCTCCACCCTAACGCAGTCAAAATAGTAACTGAACCCCTGCCTCACCTGCTCTGATATTGTGTTCTCCCTGAATATCTGAACTTTGAACCCAGTCTTGGCCACAGTCCTTGTCGCTGGGGTGGCTCGGGAGTCATCAGCCTGAAACAGCCAAGAAAATACATTAAAAAACCATTAAAATAACACCAAAAAATGAAAAAAATGATGGAAAAACATTAAAAAAAACATGGGAAAATATTGGAAAACAGGAAAAAATATTAAAAAAACGCCCAAAAATGGAAAAAACATTAAAAAACGATGAAAAAACATTAAAAAACATGAAAATATTGAAAAACATGGAAAAAACATGGAAAATCATAAAAAATATTGAAAGATTGAAAAACCCTGGAAAAATCATTAAAAAACATGGAAAAACATTGAAACACTAAAAAACATGGAAAAATATTGAAAAAACCATGGAAAATCATTGAAAAAACAGATAAAAAATGAAAAAGATTGAACAAGACAATAAATACATGGAAAAATATTAGAAAAACATGGAAAAAGATTGAAAAACATTAAAAAAACATGGAAATCATAGAAAAACATTGGAAAAAACATTGAAAATATTGAAAAATATTGAAAAAGACATTGAAAACCAGAAAATATGGAAAAAAACATTAGAAAAACATAGAAAACATGGAAAAAACACCCTAATCTAATATAATCCTGAAAAATAAACAAAAAACCCCTTAAACTAACCTAACCTAATCTGATCTAACCCTAATCTGACCCTAAAAAAAACAAAAAACCCTTAAAATTCCTTAAAAAAACACCGCAATCTAATTTAAACCTGGAAAAAAATAAATAAAATTAAATAAATAACCTTAAACTAACCCTAATCCGAAGTTAACCCGCAAAAATCACCTGAAAAAAAGAAACAAACACTTAAAAAATTCCTTAAAAACACCCCAATCTAATTTTAACCTGGAAAAAAAAAAATAAATAAAAAAACCTTAAACTACCCCTAATTTTGAGTTAATTCCAGAGAAAAAATAGAAAAAAATACAATAATTAAATATATAAATATTAGGGGTTGTTTTAGGGTATTTTTTTAGCATTACTGTATAAAATAATGCTATTTTTTCATGATTTTTGGATGTTTTTGAGGTAGACAAGAATAGTTTGGGGTGCGTCATTGATCGGCAGGGTGCAGGAAGGGTGGATCTTGGTGTGTGGTAAGTTTTGTTACGTTAGGGTGTGTTTTAGGGTATTTTTTGAGCATTACTGTATAAAATAACAAAAATATATATATAGAGAAAAGAAAGAAAGAAGGAAGGAAATGCTCAAAAAATACCTAAAACACACCCTAACCTAACAAAACTTGCCACACACCAAGATCCACCCTTCCCGCACCCTGCCGATCAATGACGCACCCCAAACTATTCTTGTCTACCTCAAAAACATCCAAAAATCATGAAAAACTATCCTTCTTTCCCACAATAATAGTCAAAAAACACCCTTAAACACACCCTAACCTAACGAAACTTAACGTACCCCAAGACACACACTTCCCGCACCCTGCCGAGCCCTGACACACTTAATCGCACCCATAGTTTATCCACAATTCTTACTTTTGTTCGGATATTCCTTAAAAAACACCCTAACCTAGTATAATCCTTAAAAATAACCCATAAAAGAAATAATTACAATAATCCTAACCTAAAACAGAGAAAACACCTCAAAAACACTTAAAAAACACCCTAATCTAATATAATCCTGAAAAATAAACAAAAAATCCTTAAACTAACCTAACCTAATCTGATCTAACCCTAAGCTGACCTTAAAAAAGCAAAAATTATTAAGAAAACATTAAAAAACATGGAAAATCATAGAAAAATATTAAAAGATTTTAAAAACCTGGAAAAATAATTAAAACCCATGGAAAAATATGGAAAAAGATTGAGAAACACTTAAAAACATGGAAAAATATTGAAAAAAACATGGAAAATCATTGAAAAAACATAGATAAATAATGAAAAAGATTGAAAAGACATTAAAACACATAGATAAATATTGAATATTGAAGTTAGGTGACACAATGAAAAAAATGGATTTCTATGTTTGGAGGTTGTGACAAAAAGTGAGCTAGCTTTAATTTGGTGGGGGGTAAAGCTGTGCGGGTGGTGTGTCTGTGCACACGGCTCCACTCATGTACGTACTTGTCCCTGTAGACCAGCAGGCCTGACGCGCACACACCCAGCATAATGTCAACACCCTCTGAGTCCTTGGCCGGGTGAAGATCAACACCATACATTGCTAATTTCTTGGCATTTTCCAGGTAGTGCAGCTCTGCCTCGGCTGGAGTCTGGCCCCTGGAATGGTAGAAATGGTGGTAGGAGGGCGGTCAAAAGTGGAGGGAAGGTGGAGGAAGGTTCATGGGGGTGGAGGAATGTGGAGGGGATATGTAGAGGGAGATGTGGAGGAAAAAGTACAAACATTTGGAGGTAAAAATGAGAAAAATATTCAGGTTAGGTTAGTTTTGATGTGAGACTATCTTACAAAACAACTATTTTAACTATCAAGGAATGGAGGTAGGATAGTCAAAAGTGGAGAGAAGGTGGAGGAAAGATGGAGGAAACTTCACACAGGAGGAAAACTAACTAGGATGGAGAGAAAGAGAGAAAAAGAGAGAGAAAGAGAGAAAAAGAGAGAGAGAAAGAGAGAATTCTTACTTCCACTGCAACCTCACAATCTGTTCCATCCAAAAGTTTAATTCTTACTAAGACACTTTTCCCTTTCTTCAATGGAGGAGAAGATATGCCTCCTCCTCCTCCTCCTATTTATTGTATTTAAGACTACTTTTGGGGTATTTAAGTATTTTTAGAGTATTTAAGTCTATTTTAGGATATCTAGGACTATTTTACTATATTTAAGACTACTTTTGGGGTATTTAAGACTATTTTTAGAGTATTTAAGACTATTTTAGGGTATTTAAGACAATTTTCAGATATTTAAGACTACTTTAGGGTATTTAAGTCTATTTTACTGTATTTAAAACTAATTTTGGGGTATTTAAATCTAGTTTTGGAGTATTTAAAGACTATTTTAGGGTATTTAAGACTATTCCAAAGATTAGTAATTTCTGAAGGAAGATAGTTGAATAGTGTGGTTATGTTTTAGCTAGGTTAGGTTAGGTTAGAAAAGTGAGAGGTGGAGAGAAAAGAGAGAGTGAGAGGGGACTAGTTAGGCATCAGAATGGAGAGAAAATTGACTGGGATGGAGAGAAAGTGAGAGCGAGTGGTGTAGGGACAGTGAGAGGTGGCGGAGAGAAAAGTGAGAGTGAGAGGGGAGGAGGTAGGCATCAGAATGGAGAGAAAATTGACTGGGATGGAGAGAAAGTGAGAGCGAGTGGTGTAGGGACAGTGAGAGGTGGCGGAGAGAAAAGTGAGAGGTGGAGAGAAAAGTGAGAGTGAGAGGGGAGGAGGTAGGCATCAGAATGGAGAGAAAATTGACTGGGATGGAGAGAAAGAGAGAGCGAGTGGAAAGAAACCCTTAAGAAAACAAACTAACCGAAAATAAATAATAATAATAAAAAATTCCTTCAAAAAAACACAATCTTTTCAAACCGCAACCAATATTTGGAGTGGGCCGTGTTATTTACCTGATATCTCTGCTATTTCTCTATGTCCAGCGGTGCTATAGGCCTACACTAATCCATGAAGGCCTACTCTCATCAACACCACACGCACGTAGGCCTAGGCACGGTAAAAGTGACGATTTGAGCCGATTTTCTGCGATTATTTGGCCTGAAATCTTACGGCTCGATTTGTTTACCTTTGATAAGCCAAAATGTCGACATTAAATAGACGCTTCATTATTCTTAGTTTTTTTTAGTACTTTTTAATATTTTTCGTTGTGATAATAAATTTTGAGCATTTTTAATTAAGTGATGTTGGTTTGAATTTGTGAAATGGTGGGCAGCTGTGAGGGGGTGATTGCTGGGGAGTGGGGTGTTGGGTGTCTGTGGGGAGCGAGTCAGTCTGCTCTGACTACTACTACTACTACTACTACTACTACTACTACTACTATAACCACCACCACCACCACTATTAACACCATTTCACTAAAAATCATATGAGAGAGAAAACAATAACAATGAACAGAACCACAACTGAAAACATCAACACACCCCAACACTCTCCCTCTCTCGTTATTAGAGAGTGAGTGGGTCGAGACATACATAGATACGGACAAACCCCGTTAATAAACTCTATTATTTTCCTCTAATCAACAAAATAACTCAAATTTTTCACCAATAGTCAGTAAAAAATACATTTCTCTTTTAATTTTCCGAGTTTGTGAAGAATAAAATTCGGAAAATACGTTAGAAATTGGTGAAAGAATCTTACTAACGGGACGTAGTGACACGTGGGGCTCTGTGTGTGTGTCCGTCTGTCTGTATGTCTTTCTCTCTCTCTCTCTCTCTCTCTCTCTCTCTCTCTCTCTCTCTCTCTCTTTCTCTCTCTCTCTCTCTCTACGACCATTATGAGATATTATATTATAAAAAAATATATAAAGAAAAGGTTTTTGGCTCCCATTTCTTGACCTCCCTGACCCAAGTAACCCCCACCGTGACCGGTGTGACCCGACCCAGTGTGTGCGCCGCGCCCCCCCACCTCCTCGTCTCCCTGGGGCAATCAATCAATCATGGGGGGCATACGCCGGGGGTCGCGTTGCCGCGCCTACCCTACGGCGCCACTCCTGGCGGTCACGCCTTGGGAGTCCCCATGCAGGCTCCCTTCCTATACCGAGTAACTCCCAGCAGCAGCAGCAGGAGGCATCATTGACTTGCCGCAGCCAGGAGTTCTGTGGGCGTCCCCTTGGCCTCCTCCAGGTTGGGTTGTCCCTTACGGAAACAACCCGACAAGCAGGGTGGTCGGCTTCCGGGTATCATCGCGCCACATGCCCATAGCAGTGCCGCAGTTATCACTGACGGACTATGCTAGTAATAGGCCTCGAATCGGTCTCGTGGAACAATCGCTGATTTGACACAAAGTCATACCAGCGGTAGGTATCCCATGATCCTGCGAAGGCATCTAGTACCAAAGACATCAATTCGCCTCTTCAGGTCGGTGTTCAGCGTCCATGTCTCACAACCATAGAGTAAGACAGGGATCACCAGCGACTTGAAGATCCGAATCTTTGTCCGTCTGCACAGGTTTCGACAACAACGCCAAATACTCGTGTTGAGCGAATCCATAACGCCGTGGGCCAGCTGGCCAATCCGCCGTGTGACTTCTTGGCTCGACCCACCATCGTTATGTATTACAACACTACCAAGGTATGTGAAACTTTTCAAGATCTCAATGTTTTCGCCACACGCATGGACAGACTGTAGTACTGTTTCATCCAGCACGCCTCCAAACACCTGGACCTTGGTCCTGGTCCAGGAAACCTTAAGTCCCGAGGGCTTCACCTCCTCCTCGTGCAGTGCCTCTAGAGCCATTACCAGAACCTCCAGTGACTCAGCCAAGATTGCTGCATCATCAGCAAAAACAAGATCTGTAATCTTGGTGTTGCCGACAGATGCTCCACAATGACTTTGTTCCACAACTCTGCCTAGTACCCAATCCATGCATGTGTTGAAAAGTGATGGGGCAAGCACACAGCCCTGCCTCACACCTGTATTCACAGGGGAGAAGCTGGACACGCCTCCTCCACACTTCACAGCACTTACAGTCCCGGAGTACAGGCCAGTTAATAGACCAATAATCCTTGCAGCAGGAATCCCACGGAGACACAGAAGATCCCAGAGTGTCTCTCGATGCACTGAGTCAAACGCCCTCTTGAGATCGACATAGGCTGCAGCAGCAGCAGCAGCATTCCCTGTCAAAACTCACGTCGGCACCCCACCAGTACGCGAAGCGCTAGGATACGGTCAGTTGTTGACTTACCAGGCGTGAACCCTGACTGTTCAGGTCTCTGATGCTTCAGCAGGTGAGTGCGGATCCGTGTCAGCAGCAAATGGGCAAGCACCTTGCCTGGTACGCTGAGCAGCGTTATTCCACGGTAGTTGCTGCAGTCTTGACGGTCCACTTTCCCCTTCCAGATAGTGACGACCAACCCTTTCTTCCAGTCAGGGGGAATCGTACCTGAATGCCATACAGCAGTCAAGACAGCATGCAACCCACGGATCATGGCTTCACCCCCAGCTTTGAGCAGCTCCGCACTGATGTTGCAGATGCCAGCTGCCTTTCCACCCCTCAACTTTGCAACAGCCTCCTTGACATCGCCAATGGAGGGTGCAGTTTCGTCAATGGGTGGATCAGCATCCAGCGTCTGCAACCCTGCAGTCCGGAGCTGTCCGCTTGGAGGATCCACCGTGAACAGCTGCCCAAAGCAATCAGCCCAACGAGCCATCTGCCCATCTGCGTCCGATACGAGGCAACAATCTGCTGTTCGGATAGCACTCACCTGAGAAGTAGACTTGGAGCGGAGTTTTTTCAGAGCTCGATGGGGCAGGAAGGGGGCAATCTAGGGGGGGGGGTGAGGTGCATGGTGTCCAGGTCAAGGCCAGCCAGTAGTGGGGGGGTGACCTCGCAGCGACGTGTACCAGCCGATGGGGTCACTCGCTCCCAGACGGTCTGCCGGGTCGATCACCTGGGGAAGAAGGGGTCAGTTGGGGTCAGGTCAGATTAAGGTAGCATTAGGTTAGGTTGGCGTCATTAAAAACACCATTAAAAACCATAACAAATACTCTTAAGTCCTAAAAAATACTCTTTAAACATAAAAACCCTAAAACCATAAAAAAAACTCTAAAAAAACTAAAAACACTCTTAAAAGCCCTAAAATGCCCCAAAACCCTCTTAAAAACCCTAAAAAACCTTAAAAAACCTTAAAAGTTTAAAAGTCCTACAAAACACTCTTAAAACCCTAAATACATCCTTAAAAACCCCAAAACACTCTTAAGGGGACTCTCTACCTGACCCAAAATAGTGTTAATTAAAACTTGAACAGAGAGTTTATTTTTTCATTTATGATCATCAATTTCTAACATGTTATACTTCAACCGATTTCCAATGAAGCTACAGGCTCAGAATTTTTATATAGGCCATTGATTTTTTATTTCTGATTTTAAAAAAAAATAAAAAAATAAAAAAAAGTAATTAAAAAAAAGTATAAACAAAAAAATAAATAAAAAAGAGCCCTGTAGAACTGTTGCAAACATCTTGATCTTTAAAATGCTTTTTGTTTAATGAAAATCGGTTCATAAATAAAAGCTGTGTTCCAGTTTTAGTTGGAAAATTGTTTTTTTTTTTCACAGCCTGCGGACAAAAATGTCTGCACCTTTTCTTTAATTACTAAGAAACTATTGGTGGTACGATAGTAAAATTTGCTGTGTTTGTTTATGTTGCTTTGTTGTATATTGTGTGTGAATTGTGTCAAGATTGTGTTATAATTGGTGTGAGAAAATGTGACTTTTTATATCACAGCCTGCGGAGAAAAATGTCTGTACCTTTTCATTAATTACTAGGAAACTATTGGGGTTAGGATAGTAAAATTTGGAGTGTTTGTTTATGTTGCTTTGTTGTATATTATGTGTGAATTGTGTCAAGATTGAGTTATAATTGGTGTGAGAAAATATGACTTTTCTAGCACAACCTGCGGAAAAAAGTTTGTATGTTTTCATTAATTGCTAAGAACCTATTGGTGTTGGAATAATACAAATTGGTGTGTTTGTTGATGTTGCTTTGGTGTATATTGTGTGTGAAATATGTCAAGATTGAGTCATAATTAGTGTGAGAAAATATGACTGTTTCTATAACAACCTGCCGAGAAAATGAAAAATGTTTGTACCTTTTCATTAATTACTAAGAAACTATTGGGGTCAGGATAGTAAAATTTGGTGTATGTATTGGAGTTGCATTTTTGTATATTTTGTGTGAATTGTGTCAAGATTGAGTTATAATTGGCGTGGGAAAATATGACTTTTTCTAACACAGCCTGCGGAGAAAAATATTTGTACCTTTTCTTTAATTACTATTAGGGTTAGGATAGTAAAATTTAGAGTGTGTGATGGTGTTGCTTTGGTGTATATTGTGTGTGAATTGTGTCAAGATTGAGTTATAATTGGTGTGAGAAAATATGACTTTTTCTAACACAGCCTGCGGAGAAAAATGTCTGTTCCTTTTCATTAATTACTAAGAAACTATTGGTGTAAGGATAGTAAAATTTGGAGTGTTTGTTTATGTTGCTTCGTTGTATATTGTGTGTGAATTGTGTCAAAATTGAGTTATAATTGGTGTGAGAAAATATGACTTTTTCTATCACAACCTGCGGAAAAAAGTTTGTACGTATTTATTAATTGCTAAGAAATTATTGTTGTTGGGATAGTACAAATTGGTATGTTTGTTGGTGTTGCTTTGGTGTATATTGTGTGTGAAATATGTCAAAATTGAGTTATAATTAGTGTGAGAAAATATAACTTTTTCTATCACAACCTGCAGAGAAAATGAAAAATGTTTGTACCTTTTCATTAATTACTACGAAACTATTTGTGTTAGGATAAAAAAACAATTGGTGTGTGTGTTGGTGTTGCTTTGTATATTGTTTGTGAATTGTGTCAAGATTGAGTTTATTAATGTGAGAAAATATGACTTTATCTCTCACAGCCTGCGGAGAAAAATGTCTGTTCCTTTTCATTAATTACTAAGAAACTATTGGTGTAAGGATAGTAAAATTTGCTGTGTTTGTTTATGTTGCTTTATTGTATATTGTGTGTGAATTGTGTCAAGATTAATTTATAATTGGTGTGAGAAAATATGACTGTTTCTATCACATGCCGAGAAAATGAAAAATATTTGTACCTTTTCTTTAATTACTAAGAAACTGTTGATTTTAGGATAGTAAAGTTTGGTGTGTTTATTGGAGTTAAGAAGAAGAAGGTGAGAGAGAGAGAGAGATTTCACATTTTTGCAGCTAGAGAGAGAGAGAGGGAAAGAGAGAGAAAAATGACCATTTCTCTCTCTCTCTCTCTCTCTCTCCACTTGAAGAGAGAGAGAGAGAATTATTATCATTATTATTATTATCATTATTATAATTATTCTTATTATCATTATTATAATTATTATTATTATTATTATTATTATTATTATTATTATTATTATTAAGGCCTGTCCACACCAGGAAACATTGTTTGGAAACAATGTTTGCAAACAGTTTGCGAACAGTTTGCAAACAGTTTGGGAACATTGTTTCCAAACAGTTTGCAAACTGTTTGGAAACTGTTTGCAAACTGTTTGCAAACTGTTTCCAAACAATATTTCACATGTATCTGTTTCCCATCCAGAATGGGAAACACAGTGTGTTTGGTGTGTGTGTGTGTGTGTGTGTGTGTGTGTGTATGTGACGATGAATCAGTAGTGTGCAGCCGAAGAAAATTAAAACCTGCTCCATCTATAATAATAATAATAATTATAATTATAATAATATTATATTATAGGACTGCTAACTCCACAACGCACGGCTGTCTTTCTCTTTCTCTTGCCCTTTCTTGAGTTAATCAACCGTGCCAAGTAATATACAGACACTGCTGCAGCAACCTCCACACTAACTACAGGCATGACGACAACTGAAGCCCTGTCCACACCAGGAAACATTGTTTGGAAACAATGTTTGCAAACAGTTTGCAAACAGTTTTCGATAACATGTTTGCAAACTGTTTGCAAACTGTTTGCAAACTGTTTGCAAACTGTTTGCAAACAGTTTGCAAACTGTTTCCAAACAATGTTTCCTGTCCAGACCTCAGTTGTCGTCATGCCTGTAGGTAGTGTGGAGGTTGCTGCAGCAGCCTCTTTATATTACTTGGCACTGTTGATTAACTCAAGAAAGGGCAAGAGAAAGAGAAAGACATGGGTAAGTTTTTAGAAAAAGGAGCCTTTTATGGTGACTTGCTTCTGAAGGATTTGAGAGTGGATGGAGCAGGTTTCACCAATTTCCTTCGGATGTCCACTACTGATTCATCGTCACATACACACACACACACACACACACACACACACACACACACACACACACACCATACACACTGTTTTTCCCATTCTGGATGGGAAACAGATACATGTGAAATATTGTTTGGAAACAGTTTGCAAACAGTTTGCAAACTGTTTGGAAACAATGTTCGCAAACTGTTTGCAAACTGTTCGCAAACTGTTTGCAAACATTGTTTCCAAACAATGTTTCCTGGTGTGGACAGGCCTTGAGGTCTGGACAGGAAACATTGTTTGCAAACAGTTTGCAAACAGTTTGCAAACTGTTTCCAAACATGTTATCGAAAACTGTTTGCAAACTGTTCGCAAACTGTTCGCAAACATTGTTTCCAAACAATGTTTCCTGGTGTGGACAGGGCTTTACACAATAATAATAGTTAGCCTGTATATATTACCACTACTACTACTACTACTACTACTACTACTACTACTACTGTAAGCCACACACAATATGCACTTTTTTCAGATAGCAATTATTATTATTATTATTATTATTATTATTATTATTATTATTATTGTTGTTGTTGTTATAGTTGTGGTGGTGTGGTGAACTTTAATATTGGTCTTATGTCGTTTATTTCTATATTTTGACCTTAATTTGACCTGTAAATGACCTTAAAATGACCTAAACTAGCTTAATATAACTTAATCATGGGTCAAAATTTGTTGCTTCTCAGTTTGACCTTTAAATGACCTTCGTTTGACCTAACCCAGTGGTTCTCAACCTTTTTCACTCCATTATTCCCCCCTTCATGAATTCTCAACATTCGTGTGGCTCCCCTTCATTTTTCTCCCAAATCCCACCCACCCTGCCAAAAAAGGCAAAAAAAAATAATAAATAAAATGTTGATGAAGAGAACAAACACCCTTTAACTGCTTTATTACAAAGTTTACAGTCATAATTATCTAATATTGATAGATTTCTGTGATATGCTTAACTTACATCAGAAAGGAAATTTTCTTTGCCAGGACAGTGATGCAAGTTTTTTTTTTTTATTATTCAGATTTTTAACATTATTTAGAGATGTATAATTTGCAACAGCCCACCATGGCCGGCCCCCCTACATTATTGCCATGGCCCCCAGCTTGACAACCACTTACCTAACCTAAACTAACACACACACACACACACACACCTTAACATTTTTCAATATATCTCGATAACAAAACACAGTGTGTGTGTGTGTGTGTGCCTCAGTGTGCGTGTGTGTGTGTGTGCCTCAGTGTGCGTGTGTGTGTGTGCCTCAGTCGCACACAAGGATATTTTTACTTTCTCAATAGCATTTTTCGTTTTTTAGTTATTTTTCATTATTATCATTATTATTATTATTATTATTATTATTATTATTATTATTATTATTGTTTAAGGTAATAAACAAATTATTACTATTAGAACATATAATTATCCTACACTCTCTCTCTCTCTCTCTCTCTCTCTCTCTCTCTCTCTCTCTCTTTAAAAAACGCTTAAAATTTTAATGATTACGTCTTCTCATAGATAATTATTACACCATGAATCTATACACATTGGTAGGTAGTGTGGTAGACAGCCATTAGAGACGCAACATGCCCCCATTATATTATTATTATTATTATTATATTTCTCTCTATCTTTTTTGTATATCATTGTTTCTCTCAGTCATGTCTATATCAGTCTTTACCTCAGAATTCATATTTCATTAACATTTACCTCAGAAGTCAATGTATATATGTCTCTCAGTGTCTTCTTCCTGGGAATGCCGAGCTGGATGGCCACGTCCTCCCTGCCCCACCGCTGCTGCTGCTGCTGCTGCTGCTGCTGCTGCTGCCGTCAACTCCTGAAAGAGGAGGTTGGCATCAACAAAACTGTCCAGAATGATGCCATACATAGCCTGCCTCACACACACACACACACACACACACATAACACACACACACACACAGAACCACACAGACACACACACACACACACACACACACAGACACACACACACACACACACACAGACAGACACACAGACAGACAGCAATGGGTACCAGATAGATAATGATGTCCTGCCCACCACACTCTTTCTGGGGAGAGAGCGAGGGGTGAACGGCGGCCATTTTGAAGGGCAAGGAAGGGAGGGGGGAAAGTGAAAATTGGTGGGCAGGTGGAGGAAAGGTGGAGGAAGGTTCATGGGGGTGGAGGAATGTGGAGGGGATATGTGGAGGGAGATATGGAGGAAAAGGTGGAGGGATGTGGAGGGAAAAATTTTTGGTTTTGGTGTCAGACTATTTTAGAAAAGTACTATTTTGACTATCAAGGAAGGGGGGCATTTAAGTCAAAAGTGGAGAGAAGGTGGAGGAAAGATGGAGGAAGGTTTATGGGGGTGGGGGTTAGTGGAGGGAGTATATGGAGGGAGATGTGGAGGGGTGTGAAGGGAAAATTTTTTTTGTTTTGGTGTCATACTATTTTTGAAAAGTACTATTTTAACTATCAAGGAAGGGAGGTAGGATAGTCAAAATTGGAGAGAAGGTGTAGGAAAGATGGAGGAAACTTTCTGTGGGTGGGGGATAGTGGAGGTAACTTGTGGAGGGAGATATGGAGGAAAATGTGTAAACTTTCGGAAAGAAAATATGAAGAAATGTTATGTTTTGGTGTGGACTGTTTTAGAAAAGTACTATTTTGACTGTCAAGGAAGGGAGGTAGGAGAGTCAAAATTAGTGAGAAGGTGGAGGAAAGATGGAGGAAACTTTGTATAGATAGAGAAATGTGGAGGGGATATGTGGAGGGAGATATGGAGAAAAATGTGCAAACTTTCGGAGAGAAAATATGAAAAAATGTCATGTTTTGGTGTCAGACTATCTTACAAAACAACAATTTTAACTATCAAGGAAGGGATGTAGGATAGTCAAAATTAGAGAGAAGGTGGAGGAAAGATGGAGGAAGGTTTATGGGAGTGGGGGTTATTGAAGGGGGTATGTGGAGGGAGATGTGGAGGA
This sequence comes from Callinectes sapidus, assembly GCA_020233015.1. Taxonomy (NCBI): domain Eukaryota; kingdom Metazoa; phylum Arthropoda; class Malacostraca; order Decapoda; family Portunidae; genus Callinectes; species Callinectes sapidus. The sequence continues at coordinate 1,275 of JAHFWG010001168.1, read as the reverse complement.
AAAGGTGGAGGAGTGTGGAGGGAAAATTTTTTGGTTTTGGTGTCAGACTATTTTAGAAAAGTACTATTTTGACTATAAAGGAAGGGAGGTAGGATAATCAAAAGTGGAAAGAAGGTGGAGGAAAGATGGAGGAAAATTTGTATAGGTGGAGGTTATTGGAGGTAACATGTGGAGGGAGATATGGAGGAAAATGTGGAGGGGTGTGGAGGGAAAAATTTCAGGTTTTGGGGTCAGACTATTTTAGAAAAGTACTATTTTGAATATGATATCATAGTGGTACGATAGTCAAAATCGGAGACAAGGTGGAGGAAAGATGGAGGAAACTCTGTAAAGATGGAGAAAAGTGGAGGGGATTTGTGGAGGAAGATATGGAAGAAAATGTGCAAACTTACGGAGAGAAAAAGTGTTATGTTTTGGTGTCAGACTATCTTACAAAACAACAATTTTAACTATCAAGGAAGGGATGTAGGATAGTCAAAATTAGAGAGAAGGTGGAGGAAAGATGGAGGAAGGTTTATGGGGGTGGGGGTTAGTGGAGGGGGTATGTGGAGGGAGATGTGGAGGAAAAGCTGGAAGGGTGTGGAGGGAAAAGTTTTTGGTTTTGGTGTCAGACTATTGCAGAAAAGTACTATTTTGACTATCAAGGAAGGGAGGTAGTTTTGTCAAAATTGGTGAAAAGGTGGAGGAAAGATGGAGTAAACTTTGTGTAGGTGGAGGTTATTGGAGGTAACATGTGGAGGGAGATATGGAGGAAAATGTGGAGGGGTGGGGAGGGAAAAATTTCAGGTTTTGGTGTCAAACTATTTTAGAAAAGTACTATTTTGACTATGATATCATAGTGGTAGGATAGTCAAAATCGGAGAGAAGGTGGAGGAAAGATGGAGGAATGTTTATGGGGGTGGAGGAAAGTGGAGGGGATATGTGGAGGGAGATATGGGGGAAACTTTCAGAGAGAAAAATATGAAAAAATGTCATGTTTTGGTGTCACACTATTTCAGAAAAGTAATACTTTACCTCCAAATGTTTGTACTTTTTCCTCCATATCTCCCTCCACATGTCGCCTCCACTTTCCTCCACATTGGTAAAGTTTCCTCCATCTTTCCTCCACCTTGCCTCCACTTTTGACCATCCTACCTCCCTTCCTTGATAGTTAAAATAGTCAATTTGTAAGATAGTCTCACACCAAAACCTGACAATTTTTCTCATTTTAACTCCTGAATGTTTGTACTTTTTCCTCCATATCTCCCTCCACATGTTGCCTCCACTTTCCTCCAC
>JAHFWG010001535.1:0-21822 GCA_020233015.1 Callinectes sapidus | reverse complement strand
TATATATATATATATATATTGTTTTGTTTTAAGAATTTTTATTTTTGTTTATTTTCATTATGTAATGGCTGATATAAAATAAGGGGTGCCAAGCAATGATAGCAAGTCCACATTAAGTAACTAAGGTAAACAGGAGAAATATTACCGATATGTAGCACATTTAGTTTCGGCTTACTATATTGGTGTTTCATCACATAAACATTGTGGGTGGATGTTAATCTTTTGCTACCCTTTTTTATGCTCTCCTATGTGTCAAGTGTACACTAGTTATAAATTTCAATGGAAAAAGTTGTGGACACGTCATTCCAGAAGTGTCATATACTTAAAAACAGTTATAGCAGTAAGTTACGGTTAGTGCTTTGGTGTACTAAACTCAATTTGTTCTCAGCCAAGTCGCACCAACATGGTTGACTCAGCAGAGATTTACCAAGTGTTATTTGGTGAGGTGAGTAAATAACCACTAACATAACATTGTAAATCTTCATCTGGCCATATTAGTTTCATGAAGGCTTTTCCAATATGTTGACCTCAACAGTGTTAAAACGAACACTGAATTATCCAAGAATCAACATGATTGAAATTAATTAATTTCAGTGACATCCAGTTTTTGTCTTATTAAAGTACGACAAGAAATGGATGTCACTTTCATCCCTATATTAATGATTTCACTAATTTTACTTCAGTTACTCATCTAAGCAACTGTTGCATGAAATATGGGTTGAAGGCCTACATTAAGTTTAAAAGATCGAGTTATGCATGTGATTCAAGTTAATGCTGCTAATTTATTGTGTAATGATTAGCTTAAGTAATTGTATAAGGCATACTTAAACACCTACCGTATGTATCCTTATATCAGATTTTAGTACTGAACGCATGATGAAAATAATCGTCTATGGCATGGAGGCATATGCATTCCACTGTTATCACCAATATTGATCTACCAGTAACTCTTTCAATAAATTTTTCAATCATTGTAATGTCTAACAATGAGTCCTTAAAAAAAAAAAATTGTAGTGCCAGTTAATGTATAGAGTAAACCAAAATAATACATGACTTGATAAGGGACCAATGATGCCATTCACAATCCTTCTGTAGATGGTAGTTATCTTATGATAACTTATTTTATTTATTGCCAACAGCAATCGGCTACACCACAACTGTTGAACTTCCAAATCCAGCGGAGGTGACATTAGTCGTGGAAGATTTTGAGGCAGTGGGTGATGATCAAGACCGACCAGTTTCAAGTTCCAGCTCAAGTGTAGCAGAAGAAGTGGCTTCCCCAACTACCGCATATCAAGCAAACAAAAAGAGGAAAATGAAGAAACAACGTACGCTATTTGACGTTAAACCAGGCATATCGGGGGGTCCTGATGCCATACAGAATAGGCTGGAGATGCAGGGGCAACAATATGGTTTAATTCAAAGGAGAAAGCACCTACTAGATCTACAAGTGAAAGACATGGAACTTAGAGTAGAGGTGGCATCACTGGAAAAAGAACTAGCACAAAAAAAAATTAAAAAATTTGAGGAAGAGGCAAACTTGAGGATGTCTTTATTGCAAGATCAAATTAAGAGAGAAAAACTGGAATATGAAAAAGTTCGGGAGGAGGCAGGATTAATGATGGACTTAGCACAAGAAAAGCTTAGAAGGGAAAAACTGCAATATGAGAAAGTTAAGGAGGCAAAATGATGAGACGTATTGCAAGAAAAACTTGGGCAGGGAAGAGTTTTTGTTAAATTATGTATCTCATATATATATATATATATATATATATATATATATATATATATATATATATATATATATATATATATATATATATATTTATGTATTTGTGTGTGTGTGTACAAGTGAGTACACATTGTTACAAGTCAATAATGTAATGTAAGGAAGTCTTTGTTATAGATTTATGCAGGAAAATAATAAATCTGGAAAATAAATAATCTAAATTTATTACCTTATTAGAAACACACTTATCTGAATTTGTACATAACAGGAACAGGGAATCTTCAATTTGTAACACACATGAAAAATAGGAAATTAAGTTTCTATAAACTGCAATATGAGAAAAATACTACAATACTACTAAAATACTACAATAATACTAAAATACTACTGCAATATGAGGAAATACTACAATCTAAAAGTTGTCTCTGATTAGGTTCTGCCGCTTTTGTCTTCCTAGAGCATTGCCTTGTGGTGCCAATTCATCAGCAATGGGTTGGTGAATGATATTTACCAGATCTTCCTCAATCATAAGTAGCCTTGTTTGAACAGCTATGTTATGCAACACCATACATGCTACAATTATGGCCTTGGTAGTTTCTAAATCTGTCCTGATTGTTTTTCCTAGATAAGAAAATCTACTTTTGAGCACTCCAAAAGCACGTTCAATCGTGTTTCGAGTTCTAATATGACTTACATTATATGCCTCCTCATGTTCATTTTGAGGATTTAAAATAGGAGTCAGAAGATAGGGCTTCAGTGCATATCCACTGTCACCAAGCAAATGATATCTTGGGTTTAAGTTTGCTTCTAACTCAGCACAGAGTCGACTGTTTGAAAATATTCTACTGTCATGGACACTTCCAGGCCAACGTGCAACAACACTATGAAAAAGAAGGTCTGGTCCACAAACAGCTTGTATGTTGAGTGAAAAATAGTTCTTTCGGCAACGGAACAACTCTGAGTTTTCCACTGAAGGTCTTTTAATCTGGATATGTGTGCAGTCAATTGCTCCAACAACACCTGGCATTCCGGCAATACTGTGGAATTTCTGGATAACTTTAATTAAGTTGTTTCCTGTGGGCAGCTTTATGTAAATTACATTTTTAGCAGCAATGACCCTACTGACTGTCTTAAGGCAAAGGCTAACTGTTGTCTGTGAGACATCATGGCAGTCACCTATAGTCACTTGATGACTTCCTGTAGCCATACACCTCACTGCAATCAAAACTTGAAGGTGTGGTGGTACGGGGCATCCTGTAAATAAAAGATTAAGATAAGTATGAAATGTGCCACTTACATTACTTACCATGGTATTATGCCAAAAAAACACCCCAGCAAAAAGGTCGTGTGGGACTGCTCAAATGTAACTCAAACCTCAATAGTACACTCGCTACGCTTGTAATCATATTAAAGTAAATATAAAACAATAAATAAAACTAAATAAGAAATGAACTTGGAATACTCACCTCTTGTATCATTGGAAGTTGGAAGCTGATTTGTTATCTCTTCAATGAGGTTATGCAGTGTGTGCTTCCTCAACCTGAAGCGTTGCACAAACTCATCATCGCTCATGGCAGTGAAAGGATTCATCCTATCTAGAAAAGAATTTCAGTTTATAATCATAATGAAAAAAAAAAATTCTTTAAAGTATAGAATGACATGCATAGCGGGTATATAATGTAATTGTGGCACATATGGCCAGGAACACGATATGACAAGCCAGTGAACTAAATCAAGATGTGAAATTTCTTGTTTGATAATTACTGAATTATATGCTTTTAGTGTTCCTGTGGAATAAGTATCAGAAAAGAATGCAATAACCTATAGTTGTTCGGATACAACAAAGAAAAGTATACTAAATGAAAAAATAAAAACTTTGGTATTGTTTTTGCGTTTTCATTCTAATCAGTTATGCATAGCTATTTGTAGGGTTAACTATCCCTTTATATGGATAAAAAAAAGAGAAAAATTGGTAAGAACATACCACTGACAATTCTGCGACGTCTTCGTCCTCCATTTGGTATTACAACAACCTGCTCATCTAGCTCGTCCTCTTCATCCCAATTGTCCCAGTCATCTAAAATATCGTGATGATCTGCCATGCCCTGTAATACCAAGAATACATTTAAGAATAACTCATGTTTATAAGGCTATGACAGGGGTTAAGGCTAGGTGGTTTAGGGAAATTGTGGGTTTATATATAAATGAAGGGTTTAGTTTAGGTTGGTTTTAAGGAAAAAAATTGCCTAACCCCTGGGATTTTAGTAGTTTTACAAATTGTGCACCATAACATATAGTATGGGATATACACTAATCGGTTCCTTTTGATGTGCACAAGACAAAATTGCCACTCAAATCCATCTCAACTCATTTTGAAAAATTACCCTAGATTTAGAACATGCTTTAGGTAACGGTAAGGTTAGGTTAGGTAGTCTAGGTTAACTCAAGGCAATTTTAGGTTAGGTTAGGGTATATCAGGTTAAACAAACCTAACCCAAATATTCTAAATTATCCCTGAAATTAACCCGAACTGTTTATCACTCTTCAATCAGGGAACTGTCAAAAAACAGGAATTGATTTCTTGACAAAGGGAACTATTATGGGTAAGTTCCCTAATTTCTCAAAAGCACCGAGTGATTTCGTGTTCTACACATCAAAAATAATACAGAAAAAAATTTATACAATTCACGACATAACTCAACATAACAATAGGAAACCTAACCTAACTGATCTAACTTAACCAACCTAACTAAACCTATCATAACCTAACCTAACCTAATGAAATCTAACCTAATAACCTGTTTTAATCAATATATACATGATCAGAGGAAACGTGCTTTTATCCCACATTTTCCCTGATTTTCATAACCTTCCTAACTATCATGTTTTTTTTAATACATCTTGTTGAAGTGGGCTAGGGTAAAAGTTATACATCCCATAACATCTTAAATATTCATTTGCGACGGACAGTGTATAGAAGACAAATGTCTTAGAATGATGTGTACTTCCTATTAGTGATCTTGTTTTTTCTCTACCATAGTTCGTCACTAAAGTACATCAATACCGACGTATGATGACCATAATTGGACCTGGACCATTGACGTATCTAGTTTATAAATACCGACGTATGATGACCATTGACGTATCTAATCGTGACATTTTTGCACTATATTGTTACATACTATAATTACAACAAAGAGGGACAATAATTTACAGCTTACCAGATAACCTGTACATCGTGGCTTGTATACGGGAGGCAATATGTATAGGCTTCTTTTAGCTTTTACATTAGACACAGCTCATTTTAGGACATGTATATATATAAAGGCTACTAATACACACGTAAAAAGTAATATAAAATCAAATAAATACTCATACCTTGTCAGTTGGAGTGATAAAAAGTGCTGAGGTGATCACTGCGTGACTGCTTCAGCCGAAAGGGAAGGGCGAAGAGGCGGGTTGTACCACCCCTTCGTTTTCATCCCTCCCACTCACTGCGACGAGGTCCGTCGCTGAGCAAAACATTTTAGCGGCACGCTTTTGGTGGCGAAGAGTTTCTTCGTTCGAAGGTTAGGAATAACAATCCGGCCGTCAGTCTGCTCTGACTACTACTACTACTACTACTACTACTATAACCACCACCACCACCACTATTAACACCATTTCACTAAAAATCATATGAGAGAGAAAACAATAACAATGAACAGAACCACAACTGAAAACATCAACACAACCCAACACTCTCCCTCTCTCGTTATTAGCGAGTGAGTGGGTCGAGACATACATAGATACGGACAAACCCCGTTAATAAACTCTATTATTTTCCTCTAATCAACAAAATAACTCAAATTTTTCACCAATATTCAGTAAAAAATACATTTCTCTTTTAATTTTCCGAGTTTGTGAAGAATAAAATTCGGAAAATACGTTAGAAATTGGTGAAAGAATCTTACTAACGGGACTTCGTGACACGTGGGGCTCTGTGTGTGTGTCCGTCTGTCTGTATGTCTTTCTCTCTCTCTCTCTCTCTCTCTCTCTCTCTCTCTCTCTCTCTCTCTACGACCATTATGAGATATTATATTATAAAAAAATATATAAAGAAAAGGTTTTTGGCTCCCATTTCTTGACCTCCCTGACCCAAGTAACCCCCACCGTGACCTGTGTGACCCGACCCAGTGTGTGCGCCGCGCCCCCCACCTCCTCGTCTCCCTGGGGCAATCAATCAATCATGGGGGGCATACGCCGGGGGTCGCGTTGCCTCGCCTACCCTACGGCGCCCCTCCTGGCGGTCACGCCTTGGGAGTCCCCATGCAGGCTCCCTTCCTATACCGAGTAACTCCCAGCAGCAGCAGCAGGAGGCATCATTGACTTGCCGCAGCCAGGAGTTCTGTGGGCGTCCCCTTGGCCTCCGCCAGGTTGGGTTGTCCCTTACGGAAACAACCCGACAAGCAGGGTGGTCGGCTTCCGGGTATCATCGCGCCACATGCCCATAGCAGTGCCGCAGTTCTCACTGACGGACTATGCTAGTAATAGGCCTCGAATCGGTCTCGTGGAACAATCGCTGATTTGACACAAAGTCATACCAGCGGTAGGTATCCCATGGTCCTGCGAAGGCATCTAGTACCAAAGACATCAATTCGCCTCTTCAGGTGCTGAGGTGTTCAGCGTCCATGTCTCACAACCATAGAGTAAGACAGGGATCACCAGCGACTTGAAGATCCGAATCTTTGTCCGTCTGCACAGGTTTCGACAACAACGCCAAATACTCGTGTTGAGCGAATCCATAACGCCGTGGTGGGCCAGCTGGCCAATCCGCCGTGTGACTTCTTGGCTCGACCCACCATCGTTATGTATTACAACACTACCAAGGTATGTGAAACTTTTCAAGATCTCAATGTTTTCGCCACACGCATGGACGGACTGTAGTACTGTTTCATCCAGCACGCCTCCAAACACCTGGACCTTGGTCTTGGCACAGGAAACCTTAAGTCCCGAGGGCTTCACCTCCTCCTCGTGCAGTGCCTCTAGAGCCATTACCAGAACCTCCAGTGACTCAGCCAAGATTGCTGCATCATCAGCAAAAACAAGCTCTGTAATCTTGGTGTTGCCGACAGATGCTCCACAATGACTTTGTTCCACAACTCTGCCTAGTACCCAATCCATGCATGTGTTGAAAAGTGATGGAGCAAGCACACAGCCCTGCCTCACACCTGTATTCACAGGGGAGAAGCTGGACACGCCTCCTCCACACTTCACAGCACTTACAGTCCCGGAGTACAGGCCAGTTAATAGCCCAATAATCCTTGCAGCAGGAATCCCACGGAGACACAGAAGGTCCCAGAGTGTCTCTCGATGCACTGAGTCAAACGCCTTCTTGAGATCGACATAGGCTGCAGCAGCAGCAGCATTCCCTGTCAAAACTCACGTCGTCACCCCACCAGTACGCGAAGCGCTAGGATACGGTCAGTTGTTGACTTACCAGGCGTGAACCCTGACTGTTCAGGTCTCTGATGCTTCAGCAGGTGAGTGAGGATCCGTGTCAGCAGCAAATGGGCAAGCAGCACCTTGCCTGGTACGCTGAGCAGCGTTATTTCACTGTGGTAGCTGCTGCAGTCTTGACGGTCCCCTTTCCCCTTCCAGATAGGGACGACCAACCCCTTCTTCCAGTCAGGGGGAATGGTATTACCTGAATGCCATACAGCAGTCAAGACAGCATGCAACCCACGGGTCATGGCTTCACCCCCAGCTTTGAGCAGCTCCGCACTCATGTTGCAGATGCCCGCTGCTGCCTTTCCACCCCTCAACTTTGCCACAGCCTCCTTGACATCGCCAATGGAGGGTGCATTTTCGTCAATGGGTGGATCAGCATCCAGCGTCTGCAACCCTGCAGTCCGGAGCTTTCCACTTGGAGGGAGGATCCACCGTGAACCGCTGCTCAAAGTACTCGGCCCAACGAGCCATCTGCCCATCTGCGTCCGATACGAGGCAACCATCTGCTGTTCGGATAGCACTCACCTGAGAAGTAGACTTGGAGCGGAGTGTTTTCAGAGCTCGATGGGGCAGGAAGGGGGCAATCTAGGGGGGGGGGGTGAGGTGCATGGTGTCCAGGTCAAGGCCAGCCAGTAGTGGGTGGGTGACCTCGCAGCGACGTGTACCAGCCGATGGGGGCACTCGCTCCCAGACGGTCTGCCGGGTCGATCACCTGGGGAAGAAGGGGTCAGTTGGGGTCAGGTCAGATTAAGGTAGCATTAGGTTAGGTTGGCGTCATTAAAAACACCATTAAAAACCATAACAAATACTCTTAAGTCCTAAAAAATACTCTTTAAACATAAAAACCCTAAAACCATAAAAAAAACTCTTAAAAAACTAAAAACACTCTTAACCCTTAAATGACGGGGTGCTCTGTGAGGTTTCTGCTCCATTTTCCGGGTAATATACAGTACCTCTTAAATGTTACAGAACAATTCCAGTTTTGTAGATCTATGGCTCCTTTTGATGCTGATTGCAGTGATATGTTTGTTAGCACACAGTGACATCGGAGAGTCAAGTTATAGCGTGTCAAATAATTATGTGGGCGGGGCTTGATGTGAGGCTCTGGGTAGAAAGGTACCCCCGGGCGCTTGGTCTCTCTCTCCCTCGCTCTCTCTCTCTCTCTCTCTCTCTCTCTCTCTCTCATGAATGTATCTTTCCTTGCCTGTATTTTTTTTATCAGAGCTAAATAATATAATTGTATTATTATTTTTTCCATATTTATTACCATTACTATTATTACAAATAAAAAAGACGGCAAGTGCAATAATTTGACAACTTTGCTTAGTGATTTGGTCAAGGCACGCAATGTTTCATCATTCAGTCACGCTCCATGTGCTCACGGCCAATATGTCCGATGGCATTCACCAGACTATGATGAGGCTGCATCCACTGCTGCCCTCATAATTTCTTCTCCATCTTCATCCTCATCAGAAGTACTCTCTTCACTCTCTTCTGACTCCATACTCCACTCACTATCATCAATATCTTCTAAATCAATCCCTACTAAATCACTGATATCAGCAGCCTAATTTATCATCTCAGCTAGAGTGGTCTTTCTACCCGACGCGTACTTGGGAGCTGCCAGATGTCACCTCGATGGCAGGAAAATTTAGTCTGGTGTGTAGCAGGAGGATCCTGATAACTCCTCCCACATTGAGAAGTGTTGCCATATGACTAGTCAATCATTTAGGGAGAAAAAGTCCGCGCCTCATTTGAAACGGCGCGCGGGAAAAATGCTGATTACATGAACGATCACCGCGCGACGAGACAGTGCGGGCCGCGCTTACATGAACGATCACCGTCATTTAAGGGTTAAAAGCCCTAAAATGCCCCAAAACACTCTTAAAAACCCTAAAAAACCTTAAAACACCTTAAAAGTTTAAAAGTCCTACAAAACACTCTTAAAACCCTAAATACATCCTTAAAAACCCCCAAAACACTCTTAAGGGGACTCTCTACCTGACCCAAAATAGTGTTAATTAAAACTTGAACAGAGAGTTTATTTTTTCATTTATGATCATCAATTTCTAACATGTTATACTTCAACCGATTTCCAATGAAGCTACAGGCTCAGAATTTTTATATAGGCCATTGATTTTTTATTTCTGATTTTAAAAAAAAATAAAAAAATAAAAAAAAAGTAATTAAAAAAAAAGTATAAACAAAAAAATAAATAAAAAAGAGCCCTGTAGAACTGTTGCAAACATCTTGATCTTTAAAATGCTTTTTGTTTAATGAAACTCGGTTCATAAATAAAAGCTGTGTTCCAGTTTTAGTTGGAAAATTGTTTTTTTTTTTCACAGCCTGCGGACAAAAATGTCTGCACCTTTTCTTTAATTACTAAGACACTATTGGTGGTACGATAGTAAAATTTGCTGTGTTTGTTTATGTTGCTTTGTTGTATATTGTGTGTGAATTGTGTCAAGATTGTGTTATCATTGGTGTGAGAAAATGTGACTTTTTATATCACAGCCTGCGGAGAAAAATGTCTGTACCTTTTCATTAATTACTAGGAAACTATTGGGGTTAGGATAGTAAAATTTGGAGTGTTTGTTTATGTTGCTTTGTTGTATATTATGTGTGAATTGTGGCAAGATTGAGTTATAATTGGTGTGAGAAAATATGACTTTTCTAGCACAACCTGCGGAAAAAAGTTTGTATGTTTTCATTAATTGCTAAGAACCTATTGGTGTTGGAATAATACAAATTGGTGTGTTTGTTGATGTTGCTTTGGTGTATATTGTGTGTGAAATATGTCAAGATTGAGTCATAATTAGTGTGAGAAAACATGACTGTTTCTATAACAACCTGCCGAGAAAATGAAAAATGTTTGTACCTTTTCATTAATTACTAAGACACTATTGGGGTCAGGATAGTAAAATTTGGAGTATGTATTGGAGTTGCATTTTTGTATATTTTGTGTGAATTGTGTCAAGATTGAGTTATAATTGGCGTGGGAAAATATGACTTTTTCTAACACAGCCTGCGGAGAAAAATATTTGTACCTTTTCTTTAATTACTATTATGGTTAGGATAGTAAAATTTAGAGTGTGTGATGGTGTTGCTTTGGTGTATATTGTGTGTGAATTGTGTCAAGATTGAGTTATAATTGGTGTGAGAAAATATGACTTTTTCTAACACAGCCTGCGGAGAAAAATGTCTGTTCCTTTTCATTAATTACTAAGAAACTATTGGTGTAAGGATAGTAAAATTTGGAGTGTTTGTTTATGTTCCTTCGTTGTATATTGTGTGTGAATTGTGTCAAAATTGAGTTATAATTGGTGTGAGAAAATATGACTTTTTCTATCACAACCTGCGGAAAAAAGTTTGTACGTATTTATTAATTGCTAAGAAATTATTGTTGTTGGGATAGTACAAATTGGTCTGTTTGTTGGTGTTGCTTTGGTGTATATTGTGTGTGAAATATGTCAAAATTGAGTTATAATTAGTGTGAGAAAATATAACTTTTTCTATCACAACCTGCAGAGAAAATGAAAAATGTTTGTACCTTTTCATTAATTACTACGAAACTATTTGTGTTAGGATAAAAAAACAATTGGTGTGTGTTTTGGTGTTGCTTTGTATATTGTTTGTGAATTGTGTCAAGATTGAGTTTATTAATGTGAGAAAATATGACTTTATCTCTCACAGCCTGCGGAGAAAAATGTCTGTTCCTTTTCATTAATTACTAAGAAACTATTGGTGTAAGGATAGTAAAATTTGCTGTGTTTGTTTATGTTGCTTTATTGTATATTGTGTGTGAATTGTGTCAAGATTAATTTATAATTTGTGTGAGAAAATATGACTGTTTCTATCACATGCCGAGAAAATGAAAAATATTTGTACCTTTTCTTTAATTACTAAGAAACTGTTGATTTTAGGATAGTAAAGTTTGGTGTGGTTATTGGAGTTAAGAAGAAGAAGGTGAGAGAGAGAGAGAGATTTCACATTTTTGCAGCTAGAGAGAGAGAGAGGGAAAGAGAGAGAAAAATGACCATCTCTCTCTCTCTCTCTCTCTCCACTTGAAGAGAGAGAGAGAGAATTATTATCATTATTATTATTATCATTATTATAATTATTATTATTATCATTATTATAATAATTATTATTATTATTATTATTATTATTATTATTAAGGCCTGTCCACACATTGTTTGGAAACAATGTTTGCAAACAGTTTGCGAACAGTTTGCAAACAGTTTGCGAACAATGTTTCCAAACAAGCCCTGTCCACACCAGGAAACATTGTTTGGAAACAATGTTTGCAAACAGTTTGCGAACAGTTTGCAAACAGTTTTCGATAACATGTTTGCAAACTGTTTGCAAACTGTTTGCAAACTGTTTGCAAACAGTTTGCAAACTGTTTCCAAACAATGTTTCCTGTCCAGACCCCAGTTGTCGTCATGCCTGTAGTTAGTGTGGAGGTTGCTGCAGCAGCCTCTGTATATTACTTGGCACTGTTGATTAACTCAAGAAAGGGCAAGAAAAAGAGAAAGACATGGGTAAGGAAGTTTTTAGGAAAAGGAGCCTTTTATGGTGACTTGCTTCTGAAGGATTTGAGAGTGGATGGAGCAGGTTTCACCAATTTCCTTCCGATGTCCACTACTGATTCATCGTCACACACACACACACACACACACACACCACACACACTGTGTTTCCCATTCTGGATGGGAAACAGATACATGTGAAATATTGTTCGCAAACAGTTTGCAAACAGTTTCCAAACAGTTTGCAAACTGTTTGGAAACAATGTTCGCAAACTGTTTGCAAACATTGTTTCCAAACAATGTTTCCTGGTGTGGACAGGCCTTCATGAGGTCTGGACAGGAAACATTGTTTGCAAACAGTTTGCAAACAGTTTGCAAACTGTTTCCAAACATGTTATCGAAAACTGTTTGCAAACTGTTCGCAAACTGTTCGCCAACATTGTTTCCAAACAATGTTTCCTGGTGTGGACAGGGCTTTACACAAGAATAATAGTTAGCCTGTATATATTACCACTACTACTACTACTACTACTGTAAGCCACACACAATATGCACTTTTTTCAGATAGCAATTATTATTATTATTATTATTATTATTATTATTATTATTATTATTATTATTATTATTATTATTGTTGTTGTTGTTGTTATAGTTGTGGTAGTGTGGTGAACTTTAATATTGGTCTTATGTCGTTTATTTCTATATTTTGACCTTAATTTGACCTGTAAATGACCTTAAAATGACCTAAACTAGCTTAATCTAACTTAATCATGGGTCAAAATTTGTTGCTTCTCATTTTGACCTTTAAATGACCTTAGTTTGACCTAACCCAGTGGTTCTCAACCTTTTTCACTCCATTATTCCCCCCTTCATGAATTCTCAACATTCGTGTGGCTCCCCTTCATTTTTCTCCCAAATCCCACCCACCCTGCCAGAAAAGGCAAAAAATAATAATAAATAAAATGTTGATGAAGAGAACAAACACCCTTTAACTGCTTTATTACAAAGTTTACAGTCATAATTATCTAATATTGATAGATTTCTGTGATATGCTTAACTTACATCAGAAAGGAAATTTTCTTTGCCAGGACCGTGATGCAAGTTTTTTTTTTATTATTCAGATTTTTAACATTATTTAGAGATGTATAATTTGCAACAGCCCACCATGGCCGGCCCCCCTAAATTATTGCCATGGCCCCCAGCTTGACAACCACTCACCTATAACTGAACTAACACACACACACACACACACACCTTAACATTTTTCAATATATCTCGATAACAAAACAGTGTGTGTGTGTGTGCCTCAGTGTGCGTGTGTGTGTGTGTGCCTCAGTGTGCGTGTGTGTGTGTGCCTCAGTCGCACACAAGGATATTTTTACTTTCTCAATAGCTTTTTTCGTTTTTTAGTTATTTTTTCATTATTATCATTATTATTATTATTATTATTATTATTATTATTATTATCATTATTATTATTATTATTATTATTATTGTTTAAACAAAATAAACAAATTATTACTATTAGAACATATAATTATCCTACACTCTCTCTCTCTCTCTCTCTCTCTCTCTCTCTCTCTTTAAAAAACGCTTAAAATTTTAATGATTACGTCTTCTCATAGATAATTATTACACAATGAATCTATACACATTGGTAGGTAGTGTGATAGACAGCCATTACAGACGCAACATGCCCCCATTATATTATTATTATTATTATTATTATATTTCTCTCTATCTTTTTTCTCTATCATTGTTTCTCTCAGTTATGTCTATATCAGTCTTTACCTCAGAAGTCATATTTCATTAACATTTACCTCAGAAGTCAATGTATATATGTCTCTCAGTGTCTTCTTCCTGGGAATGCCGAGCTGGATGGCCACGTCCTCCCTGCCCCACCGCTGCTGCTGCTGCTGCTTCTGCTGCTGCTGCTGCTGCCGTCAACTCCTGAAAGAGGAGGTTGGCATCAACAAAACTGTCCAGAATGATGCCATACATAGCCTGCCTCACACACACACACACACACACACACACACACACACACAATGGGTACAAGATAGATAATGATGCCCTGCCCACAACACTCTCTCTGGGGAGAGAGCGAGGGGTGAACGGCGGCCATTTTGAGGGGCAAGGAAAGAGGGGGGGAGGTGGAGGGGATATGTGGAGGGAGATATGGAGGAAAATGTGGAGGGGTGTGGAGGAAAAATTCTTGGTTTTGGTGCCAGACTATTTTACAAAAATACTATTTTGACTATCAAGGAAGGAGGGAATTTAAGTCAAAAGTGGAGAGAAGGTGGAGGAAAGATGGAGGAAGGTTCATGGGGGTGGGGGTTAGTGGAGGGAGTATGTGGAGGGAGATGTGGAGGGGTGTGAAGGGAAAATTTTTTTTGTTTTGGTGTCATACTATTTTTGAAAAGTACTATTTTAACTATCAAGGAAGGGAGGTAGGATAGTCAAAATTGGCGAGAAGGTGTAGGAAAGATGGAGGAAACTTTCTGTGGGTGGGGGATATTGGAGGTAACTTGTGGAGGGAGATATGGAGGAAAATGTGTAAACTTTCGGAGAGAACATATGAAGAAATGTTATGTTTTGGTGTGGACTGTTTTAGAAAAGTACTATTTTGACTGTCAAGGAAGGGAGGTAGGAGAGTCAAAATTGGTGAGAAGGTGGAGGAAAGATGGAGGAAACTTTGTATAGATGGAGAAATGTGGAGGGGATATGTGGAGGGAGATATGGAGAAAAATGTGCAAACTTTCGGAGAGAAAATATGAAAAAATGTCATGTTTTGGTGTCAGACTATCTAACAAAACAACAATTTTAACTATAAAGGAAGGGAGGTAGGATAGTCAAAAGTGGAAAGAAGGTGGAGGAAAGATGGAGGAAGGTTTATGGGAGTGGGGGTTAGTGAAGGGGGTATGTGGAGGGAGATGTGGAGGAAAAGGTGGAGGAGTGTGGAGGGAAAATTTTTTGGTTTTGGTGTGAGACTATTTAAGAAAAGTACTATTTTGACTATCAAGGAAGGGAGGTAGGATAGTCAAAAGTGGAAGGAAGGTGGAGGAAAGATGGAGTAAACTTTGTATAGATGGAGAAAAGTGGAGGGGATATGTGGAGGGAGATATGGAGAAAAATGTGCAAAGTTTTCGGACAAAAAAATATGAAAAAAGGTCATGTTTTGGTGTCACACTATCTTACAAAACAACTATTTTAACTATAAAGGAAGGGAGGTAGGATAGTCAAGATGGAGGAAGGTTTATGGGGGTGGGGTTTAGTGGAGGGTGTATGTGGAGGGGAGATGTGGAAGAAAAGGTGGAGGAGTGTGGAGGGAAAAATTTTTGGTTTTGGTGTCAGACTATTTTAGAAAAGTACTATTTTGACTATCAAGGAAAGGAGGTAGGATAATCAAAAGTGGAAAGAAGGTGGAGGAAAGATGGAGGAAAATTTGTATAGGTGGAGGTTATTGGAGGTAACATGTGGAGGGAGATATGGAGGAAATTGTGGAGGGGTGTGGAGGGAAAAATTTCAGGTTTTGGTGTCAGACTATTTTAGAAAAGTACTATTTTGACTATGATATCATAGTGGTAGGATAGTCAAAATTGGAGGGAAGGTGGAAGAAAGATGGAGGAAGGTTCATGGGGGTGGAGGAAAGTGGAGGGGATATGTGGAGGGAGATATGGAGGAAACTTTGAGAGAGAAAAATATAAAAAAATGTCATGTTTTGGTGTCAGACTATTTCAGAAAAGTACTAGTTTAACTATCAAGTTTATACTTTTTCCTCCATATCTCCCTCCACATGTCTCCTCCACTTTCCTCCACCTGGGTAAAGTTTCCTCCATGTTTCCTTCACCTTCCCTCCACTTTTGACCATCCTACCTCACTTCCTTGATAGTTAAAATAGTCAATCTGTAAGATAGTCTCACACCAAAACCTGACAATTTTTCTCATTTTTACCTCTGAATGTTTATACTTTTTCCTCCATATCTCCCTCCACATGTCCCCTCCACTTTCCTCCACCTGGGTAAAGTTTCCTCCATCTTTTCTCCACCTTCCCTCCACTTTTGACCATCCTACCTCCCTTCCTTGATAGTTAAAATAGTCAATTTGTAAGATAGTCTCACACCAAAACCTGACAATTTTTCTCATTTTAACTCCTGAATGTTTGTACTTTTCCCTCCATATCTCCCTCCACATGTCCCCTCCACTTTCCTCCACCTAGGTAAAGTTTCCTCCATCTTTCCTCCACCTTCTCTCCACTTTTCACCATCCTCCCTCCACTCCTTCATAGTCAAAATAGTAACTGAACACCTGCCTCACCTGCTCTGATATTGTGTTCTCCCTGAATATCTGAACTTTGAACCCAGTCTTGGCCACAGTCCTTGTCGCTGGGGTGGCTCGGGAGTCATCAGCCTGAAACGGCCAAGAAAATACATTAAAAAACTTGGAAAATATTGGAACCTTGACAAAGCAGTCAATAGCAGCTATCACTGTATACAGACCTCACCCAAAAACACCCCTAACTTCAACTAAACCTTAAAAATACCCCCCAAAAAACACCCCTAACCTAACCTAAACTAATGAAACCTAACGTCCCTTTACACGTCTCCCTCTGTTACAACTTGGCAGTGTTCAGAGACAGCAAAAAACATGAAAGCCTTAAAAAACAACCTTAAACACTAAAAACACCCTTAAAATCCCTAAAAACCACCTTAAAAACACCCCCCACAAAAAATATCCCCTAACCTAATTTAAACCTTAAAAAATGTCAAAAACATGAAAACCAACTTTGCAAACCCCTTAAAACATCATCAAAAACATAAAAACACCTTAATAAAACCTCAAATAACATGGAAAAACTCTAAAAAAACGATATCGTTCTTTCATACATAAATGCTTGTGAAAAACAGCCTTAAACACACCCTAACCAAACGAAACTTGCCATACCCCAAGACACAACCTTTCCGCACCCTGCCGAACCTTGACGCACCCCAACGCACCCTTATCTATCCCAAAAACATCCAAAAACCTAACCTAACCAGATTAAAACCATGAAAAAATATCATTCTTTTGTACTTAAACATAAAAAAAACACCCTTAAACACACCCTAACTTAACGAAACTTACCATACCATTAGACACACCCTTCCCACACCCTGACGCACCCTTATCTATCTATCTATTTATATATATAAGAGTATGTGTGTGTATAGTTTGAGTTGTTTTCATTTTGTGGCAATGTAGTAAATCAAAAGGTACCTAGTATATCTAACCTCACATTACAACACCCCTAACCTAACCTAACCTAGCCTAAAATAACCCCCCATAACCCGCCCCCCTAAAAATTACCCACAACCCCCCAGCAGCACCCTCCCACACTTACCCACAATGCAAGTCCGCCCCGCCGCCCAGGTCCTTGGCAGATATTTCTTCCCCTGTGGCTGCCTTCACCAGCAGAGGAGGCCGCCCCCCCCAGGACTACCGCCACCTATGGGGTTCGGCAAGGTTAGGTTAGGTGAGGTGAGAAAAATGAATGAATAAATAAAAAAACGAATGGATAAATAGATAAATGTATATGAAATGAGAGAGAGAGAGAGAGAGAGAGAGAGAGAGAGAGAGAGAGAGAGAGAGAGAGAGAGAGAGAGAGAGAGAAATTTCATTGCACTCAAAATGGGTTTAAATAGGCTTAAATGCACTCAAAACTACTGAATTGGCTTAAATGCACTCAAAACTACTGAATTGGCTTAAATGCACTCAAAACTACTGAATTGGCTTAAATGCACTCAAAACACACTCAAACAGACAAACACACTCGAACAGGCTTGAAATACACTGAAAATGCTTAAATTCACTCAAAACGCACTCAAACAGACAAACACACTCACAGGCTCAAATGCACTTAAAATGCACTCAAAAAGGCTTAAATGCACTCAAGACCCTCAAACATGCTTAAATGCACTCAAAACACACTCAAAAGGGTTAAATGCACTCACAATGCACTGAAACAGACAAACCCACTCAAAACGCACTCAAAAAGGCTTATATGCACTTAAAACGTACTGAAACAGACAAACACACTCAAATGCACTCAAAAAGGCTTAAATGCATTCAAAATTGACTGAGACAAACACACTCAAATGCACTCAAAACTCACTGAAATAGACAAACACACTCAAATGCACTCAAAACGCACTAAAACAGATAAACACACTCAAATGCACTCAAAAAGGCTTAAATGCACTCAAAACGCACTGAAACAGACAAACACACTCAAATGCACTCACAACGCACTCAAAAAGGCTTAAATGCACCCAAAACAAATAAAACGCCAAAAAACACACAAAACGCACTCAAAAAGGCTTAAATACACTCAAGTACACACAAAAAAACACAAAACGCACTCAAAAGGCTTAAACACACTCGAAACGAAAGAAAAGAGTGTGTGTGTGTGTTTCTCACCTCAACGACAAGTTTGAGTGCAGGTGTGTGGCGTCATCATGGCTCCCTTCCTTCCTGCAGCGGCGGCGGCGGCGGCAGATTGACCCAGTAATAATAGCGGCCGCTCTCGTGTCCCATCTCAAACATGTTGCCTGTGTGTGGGGGTCAGGTCAGCTCAGGTCACGTTAGGTTAGGTTAGAAATTAATTGAGAGATGCATACACACACACACACACACACACACACACACACACACACACACACATATACCTTAAACAGAGAGAAAAAAGCGAGAGGAACATATATAACAATCTCTCTCTCTCTCTCTCTCTCTCTCTCTCTCTCTCTCTCACAATAATAACAAAAAATGACATTTTTAAACATAAAATGTCATTTAATGTTTCACATAAAAGCTGCTTCTTATATTAGCATCATTAATTACCAATGGTCCCTGCCTGCTCCCTATCTATCTATCTATCTATCTATCTAGCCCATCCATCCACCATGTATGTATGTATGTATACCACAACATTGAAATTATTACTCCTCGTCGTCCTATTCCATCCCTGGCGGCAACTGTCCTCTGTCCTCTGCCGGCAGCAACAACAACAACAACAACAACACTATTGCCGGCCTCCTCCCTCCCTCCCACAGCTGTTTCATTGTGAGAGGGTAGAGCGTTAACATTCATGGTAGATACACCTATGTATGCACCAGTACTACTAATATTTATTGCGTATTGGTACAGCAATGTACATATCTACCAGGCACGGCGGGCGGGTTGGTGCATACAGTACACATGTACATATGTACTAGTTCTCTCACTCAACACAGTGATGATATATATTCTTGTTCTTCTCTTTTATGCATATATATGAATGAGCTGTACGGCGACAAACTGTATATATCAAGGAAAACTTATAAAAGTTTTCTTTTTTTTGTTCTACTTTTTTCAGCAGAACTGGAACAGAGTGGGGTGTCTTTTACGGCAGACATGTACTGTGTAGATGCCTCAGCAAGTGACTCAGATGATGCAGGTTTTGTTGGCACCACTTGAGATGATGATCTATCAGAGGACAGTGATGAGTGAGTGGGAAATAGATGAAGAGCAGGATGACCAGGTTCATTAGCACCACATTATTCAAACTCACCAACAAATGGAAACAACAACAACAACAACACCCAATCTGAATGTTGCTGACCAACTCAATGCCACTACTCGCCACTACAAAAATCAAAGAAGTGGTACAGGAAGCTGGCTCTGGAAATGACTGCAGTAACAAATGCTCAAATTCTCTACAATAAATACCACTCTGCAAAAGAAGTATCTATGTCTAAGAACCTTCACAGAGTTGGTAGTCCTTTCTCTTCTCATTCCTGAGGAAACTATAAAATCAGGGAAGAGGACTTCTGATATACATGTATCAGGTATATTATACAAGAATACATTGAGAAAGCAGCTGGAAAAAAGAGAAACACACAGAAGAGATGCAGAGGATGATGCTATTATGAAAAGATATCTCTCGCTCTCTCTCTCTGTGTGAGTGAAGGATAGGTACAAGGTGGCGGCCATAAACCAGGCTAGGAGAGTGTCCACCTTCTGTAGATAATGAGTGTGAGTGTCAGCAGCTCACCTTTGTATTACAACATGATCCATTACACATACATACCATCAGTGATATATAGAAAAATTCATAAATCAAATATTAGGATCATCTAATATTGCAAGTTGTGATGTGGGAAATTATATTCTTTGTACTATTACATTGTGAAACAAAATTGGAATTTGTCATGATTTTTCTTTTACAATAGGCATTATTTTTCCTGTTACGGCAGCAAAAATATTTTTTATTATATTTATTTTATGTTATTTACTATGAGGGGAGTTTATGTCAACAGTTGATTACTGTTATGCATTGCAATGCTTATATTTTGGATATAAAATGTCACAAAGCCTTACTTATGTCAACAGTTGATTACTGTTATGCATTGCAATGCTTATATTTTGGCTATAAAATGTCACAAAACCTTACAAGTCTTTTAGATCATTTTTTTCTTTTTTTTACACATCTGATTACTGCCTTATTATTATTTCAAACTTAATGTCTGGTTCCATTGCAATTCATCTGCAGTCACAAGAAATACAAATTTACTCACAAGTAACTTTTATATATACTCATGTTTGCTAAAGTTTATAGAAAGGGTTATATATTTGAACCACATATCTATGTACCAATACACAACAAGGAAAACAAACAATGGCTTGGTACACACAGGTGTGTACCAATACGCAATTAATGTGTTCAAGGTGGTGGTGGGTGGTGGTCACGTCACGCCATACATAGGTATGTATGTACATACTGTATATGTATATATGGAATAGGACAAAGATGGACTAAAGACTAAAGAACTGCTGTTCTCACCGAACACTTATGAGGCTCCAGAGATGATGGCTGGCCAGTTCAGGGAGATGATGACATGCAAGCAGCAGCGGCAGGCAGGCAGGCAGGCAGGCAGACAGGCAAGAACTGCCGGGTGAAGATCAACACCCTACATAGCTAATTTCTTGGCATTTTCCAGGTAGTGCAGCAGCTCTGCCTCGGCTGGTGTCTGGCCCCTGGAATGGTGGAAATGTGGTCAAAATGGGAGGGAAGGGGGAGGAAAGATGGAGGAAGGTTCATGGGGGTGGAGGGGATGTGGAGGATAAAGTTGAGGCTTGTGGAAGTGAAAATGTTAAAAAAAAGTTAGGTTTTGGTGTGAGACTATCTTAGAAAAGTACTATTTTAACTATCAAGGAAGAGAGGTAAGATAGTCAAAAGGGGAGAGAAGGTGGAGGAAAGATGGAGGAAACTTTACCTAAGTGGAGGAAAGTGGAGGTAACATGTGGAGGGAGATATGGAAGAAAAAGTACAAACATTTGGAGGTAAAAATGTGAAAAAAATATTCAGGTTAGGTTAGTTTTGATGTGAGACGACAAAGAGAGAGTGAGAGGGGACTATGTAGGCATCAGAATGGAGAGAAAATTGACTGGGATGGAGAGAAAGAGAGAGTGAGTGGTGTAGGGACAGTAAGAGGTGGAGGAGAGAAAAGTGAGAGGTGGAGAGAAAAGAGAGAGTGAGAGGGGAGGAGGTAGGCATCAGAATGGAGAGAAAATTTACTGGGATGGAGAGAAAGAGAGAGCGAGTGGAGAGAAAACCTTAAGAAGACAAACTAACCGAAAATAAATAATAATAATAATAAATTCCTTAAAAAAAACACAATCTTTTCAAACCGCAAACAATATTTGGAGTGGGCCGTGTTATTTACCTGATATCTCTGCTATTTCTCTATGTCCAGCGGTGCTATAGGCCTACACTAATCCACGAAGGCCTACTCTCATCAACACCACACGCACGTAGGCCTAGGCACGGTAAAAGTGACGATTTGAGCCGATTTTATGCGATTATTTGGCCTGAAATCTTACGGCTCGATTTGTTTATCTTTGATAAGCCAAAATGTCGAGATTAAATAGACGCTTCATTATTCTTAGTTTTTTTTAGTAATTTTTATTTTTTTTCGTTGTGATAATAAATTCTGAGCATTTTTAATTAAGTGATGTTGGTTTGAATTTGTGAAATTGTGGGCAGCTGTGAGGGGG
>JAHFWG010001608.1:0-11358 GCA_020233015.1 Callinectes sapidus | reverse complement strand
AAAATTGGAGAGAAGGGGGAGGAAAGATGGAGGAAGGTTTATGGGAGTGGGGGTTATTGAAGGGGGTATGTGGAGAGAGATGTGGAGGAAAAGGTGGAGGAGTGTGGAGGGAAAATTTTTTGGTTTTGGTGTGAGACTATTTAAGAAAAGTACTATTTTGACTATCAAGGAAGGGAGGTAGGATAGTCAAAAGTGGAAAGAAGGTGGAGGAAAGATGGAGTAAACTTTGTATAGATGGAGAAAAGTGGAGGGGATTTGTGGAGGAAGATATGGAAGAAAATGTGCAAACTTACGGAGAGAAAAAGTGTTATGTTTTGGTGTCAGACTATCTTACAAAACAACAATTTTAACTATCAAGGAAGGGACGTAGGATAGTCAAAATTAGAGAGAAGGTGGAGGAAAGATGGAGGAAGGTTTATGGGGGTGGGGGTTAGTGGAGGGGGTATGTGGAGGGAGATGTGGAAGAAAAGCTGGAAGGGTGTGGAGGGAAAAATTTTTGGTTTTGGTGTCAGACTATTGCAGAAAAGTACTATTTTGACTATCAAGGAAGGGAGGTAGTTTTGTCAAAATTGTTGAAAAGGTGGAGGAAAGATGGAGTAAACTTTGTGTAGGTGGAGGTTATTGGAGGTAACATGTGGAGGGAGATATGGAGGAAAATGTGGAGGGGTGTGGAGGGAAAAATTTCAGGTTTTGGTGTCAAACTATTTTAGAAAAGTACTATTTTGACTATGATATCATAGTGGTAGGATAGTCAAAATCGGAGAGAAGGTGGAGGAAAGATGGAGGAATGTTTATGGGGGTGGAGGAAAGTGGAGGGGATATGTGGAGGGAGATATGGAGGAAACTTTCAGAGAGAAAAATATGAAAAAATGTCATGTTTTGGTGTCACACTATTTCAGAAAAGTAATACTTTACCTCCAAATGTTTCTACTTTTTCCTCCATATCTCCCTCCACATGTCGCCTCCACTTTCCTCCACATTGGTAAAGTTTCCTCCCTCTTTCCTCCACCTTGCCTCCACTTTTGACCATCCTACCTCCCTTCCTTGATAGTTAAAATAGTCATTTTGTAAGATAGTCTCACACCAAAACCTGACAATTTTTCTCATTTTAACTCCTGAATGTTTGTACTTTTCCCTCCATATCTCCCTCCACATGTTCCTCCACTTTCCTCCACCTAGGTAAAGTTTCCTCCATCTTTCCTCCACCTTCCCTCCACTTTTGACCATCCTCCCTCCACTCCTTCATAGTCAACATAGTAACTGAACACCTGCCTCACCTGCTCTGATATTGTGTTCTCCCTGAATATCTGAACTTTGAACCCAGTCTTGGCCACAGTCCTTGTCGCTGGGGTGGCTCGGGAGTCAACAGCCTGAAACGGCCAAGAAAATACATTAAAAAACCATTAAAATAACACCAAAAAATGAAAAAAATGATGGAAAAACATTAAAAAAAACATGGGAAAATATTGGAAAACAGGAAAAAATATTAAAAAAACGCCCATAAATGGAAAAAACATTAAAAAAAACGATGAAAAAACATTAAAAAACATGAAAATATTGAAAAACATGGAAAAAACATGGAAAATCATAAAAAATATTGAAAGATTGAAAAACCCTGGAAAAATCATTAAAAAACATGGAAAAACATTGAAACACTAAAAAACATAGAAAAATATTGAAAAAAACATGGAAAATCATTGAAAAAACATAGATAAATAATGAAAAAGATTGAAAAGACATTAAAAAACATAGATAAATATTGAATATTGAAGTTATGTGACACAATGAAAAAAATGGATTTCTATGTTTGGAGGTTGTGACAAAAAGTGAGCTAGCTTTAATTTGGTGGGGGGTAAAGCTGTGCGGGTTGTGTGTCTGTGCACACGGCTCCACTCATGTACGTACTTGTCCCTGTAGACCAGCAGGCCTGACGCGCACACACCCAGCATAATGTCAACACCCTCTGAGTCCTTGGCCGGGTGAAGATCAACACCATACATTGCTAATTTCTTGGCATTTTCCAGGTAGTGCAGCTCTGCCTCGGCTGGAGTCTGGCCCCTGGAATGGTAGAAATGGTGGTAGGAGGGCGGTCAAAAGTGGAGGGAAGGTGGAGGGAAGGTGGAGGAAGGTTCATGGGGGTGGAGGAATGTGGAGGGGATATGTGGAGGGAGATGTGGAGGAAAAAGTACAAACATTTGGAGGTAAAAATGAGAAAAATATTCAGGTTAGGTTAGTTTTGATGTGAGACTATCTTACAAAACAACTATTTTAACTATCAAGGAATGGAGGTAGGATAGTCAAAAGTGGAGAGAAGGTGGAGGAAAGATGGAGGAAACTTCACACAGGAGGAAAACTAACTAGGATGGAGAGAAAGAGAGAAAAAGAGAGAGAAAGAGAGAAAAAGAGAGAGAGAAAGAGAGAATTCTTACTTCCACTGCAACCTCACAATCTGTTCCATCCAAAAGTTTAATTCTTACTAAGACACTTTTCCCTTTCTTCAATGGAGGAGAAGATATGCCTCCTCCTCCTCCTCCTATTTATTGTATTTAAGATTACTTTTGGGGTATTTAAGTATTTTTAGAGTATTTAAGTCTATTTTAGGATATCTAGGACTATTTTACTATATTTAAGACTACTTTTGGGGTATTTAAGACTATTTTTAGAGTATTTAAGACTATTTTAGGGTATTTAAGACAATTTTCAGATATTTAAGACTACTTTAGGGTATTTAAGTCTATTTTACTGTATTTAAAACTAATTTTGGGGTATTTAAATCTAGTTTTAGAGTATTTAAAGACTATTTTAGGGTATTTAAGACTATTCCAAAGATTAGTAATTTCTGAAGGAAGATAGTTGAATATTGTGGTTATGTTTTAGCTAGGTTAGGTTAGGTTAGAAAAGTGAGAGGTGGAGAGAAAAGAGAGAGTGAGAGGGGACTAGTTAGGCATCAGAATGGAGAGAAAATTGACTGGGATGGAGAGAAAGAGAGAGCGAGTGGTGTAGGGACAGTGAGAGGTGGCGGAGAGAAAAGTGAGAGGTGGAGAGAAAAGTGAGAGTGAGAGGGGAGGAGGTAGGCATCAGAATGGAGAGAAAATTGACTGGGATGGAGAGAAAGAGAGAGCGAGTGGAGAGAAAACCTTAAGAAGACAAACTAACCGAAAATAAATAATAATAATAATAAATTCCTTAAAAAAAACACAATCTTTTCAAACCGCAACCAATATTTGGAGTGGGCCGTGTTATTTACCTGATATCTCTGCTATTTCTCTATGTCCAGCGGTGCTATAGGCCTACACTAATCCACGAAGGCCTACTCTCATCAACACCACACGCACGTAGGCCTAGGCACGGTAAAAGTGACGATTTGAGCCGATTTTCTGCGATTATTTGGCCTGAAATCTTACGGCTCGATTTGTTTATCTTTGATAAGCCAAAATGTCGAGATTAAATAGACGCTTCATTATTCTTAGTTTTTTTTAGTACTTTTTATTTTTTTTCGTTGTGATAATAAATTCTGAGCATTTTTAATTAAGTGATGTTGGTTTGAATTTGTGAAATTGTGGGCAGCTGTGAGGGGGTGATTGCTGGGGAGTGGGGTGTTGGGTGTCTGTGGGGAGCGAGTCAGTCTGCTCTGACTACTACTACTACTACTACTACTACTACTACTACTACTACTACTATAACCACCACCACCACCACTATTAACACCATTTCACTAAAAATCATATGAGAGAGAAAACAATAACAATGAACAGAACCACAACTGAAAACATCAACACAACCCAACACTCTCCCTCTCTCGTTATTAGAGAGTGAGTGGGTCGAGACATACATAGATACGGACAAACCCCGTTAATAAACTCTATTATTTTCCTCTAATCAACAAAATAACTCAAATTTTTCACCAATATTCAGTAAAAAATACATTTCTCTTTTAATTTTCCGAGTTTGTGAAGAATAAAATTCGGAAAATACGTTAGAAATTGGTGAAAGAATCTTACTAACGGGACTTAGTGACACGTGGGGCTCTGTGTGTGTGTCCGTCTGTCTGTATGTCTTTCTCTCTCTCTCTCTCTCTCTCTCTCTCTCTCTCTACGACCATTATGAGATATTATATTATAAAAAAATATATAAAGAAAAGGTTTTTGGCTCCCATTTCTTGACCTCCCTGACCCAAGTAACCCCCACCGTGACCTGTGTGACCCGACCCAGTGTGTGCGCCGCGCCCCCCCACCTCCTCGTCTCCCTGGGGCAATCAATCAATCATGGGGGGCATACGCCGGGGGTCGCGTTGCCTCGCCTACCCTACGGCGCCACTCCTGGCGGTCACGCCTTGGGAGTCCCCATGCAGGCTCCCTTCCTATACCGAGTAACTCCCAGCAGCAGCAGCAGGAGGCATCATTGACTTGCCGCAGCCAGGAGTTCTGTGGGCGTCCCCTTGGCCTCCTCCAGGTTGGGTTGTCCCTTACGGAAACAACCCGACAAGCAGGGTGGTCGGCTTCCGGGTATCATCGCGCCACATGCCCATAGCAGTGCCGCAGTTATCACTGACGGACTATGCTAGTAATAGGCCTCGAATCGGTCTCGTGGAACAATCGCTGATTTGACACAAAGTCATACCAGCGGTAGGTATCCCATGATCCTGCGAAGGCATCTAGTACCAAAGACATCAATTCGCCTCTTCAGGTCGGTGTTCAGCGTCCATGTCTCACAACCATAGAGTAAGACAGGGATCACCAGCGACTTGAAGATCCGAATCTTTGTCCGTCTGCACAGGTATCGACAACAACGCCAAATACTCGTGTTGAGCGAATCCATAACGCCGTGGGCCAGCTGGCCAATCCGCCGTGTGACTTCTTGGCTCGACCCACCATCGTTATGTATTACAACACTACCAAGGTATGTGAAACTTTTCAAGATCTCAATGTTTTCGCCACACGCATGGACAGACTGTAGTACTGTTTCATCCAGCACGCCTCCAAACACCTGGACCTTGGTCTTGGCACAGGAAACCTTAAGTCCCGAGGGCTTCACCTCCTCCTCGTGCAGTGCCTCTAGAGCCATTACCAGAACCTCCAGTGACTCAGCCAAGATTGCTGCATCATCAGCAAAAACAAGATCTGTAATCTTGGTGTTGCCGACAGATGCTCCACAATGACTTTGTTCCACAACTCTGCCTAGTACCCAATCCATGCATGTGTTGAAAAGTGATGGAGCAAGCACACAGCCCTGCCTCACACCTGTATTCACAGGGGAGAAGCTGGACACGCCTCCTCCACACTTCACAGCACTTACAGTCCCGGAGTACAGGCCAGTTAATAGACCAATAATCCTTGCAGCAGGAATCCCACGGAGACACAGAAGGTCCCAGAGTGTCTCTCGATGCACTGAGTCAAACGCCTTCTTGAGATCGACATAGGCTGCAGCAGCAGCAGCATTCCCTGTCAAAACTCACGTCGGCACCCCACCAGTACGCGAAGCGCTAGGATACGGTCAGTTGTTGACTTACCAGGCGTGAACCCTGACTGTTCAGGTCTCTGATGCTTCAGCAGGTGAGTGAGGATCCGTGTCAGCAGCAAATGGGCAAGCAGCACCTTGCCTGGTACGCTGAGCAGCGTTATTCCACTGTGGTAGCTGCTGCAGTCTTGACGGTCCCCTTTCCCCTTCCAGATAGGGACGACCAACCCCTTCTTCCAGTCAGGGGGTATGGTATTACCTGAATGCCATACAGCAAGCAGTCAAGACAGCATGCAACCCACGGGTCATGGCTTCACCCCCAGCTTTGAGCAGCTCCGCACTCATGTTGCAGATGCCAGCTGCTGCCTTTCCACCCCTCAACTTTGCCACAGCCTCCTTGACATCGCCAATGGAGGGTGCATTTTCGTCAATGGGTGGATCAGCATCCAGCGTCTGCAACCCTGCAGTCCGGAGCTTTCCGCTTGGAGGGAGGATCCACCGTGAACAGCTGCTCAAAGTACTCGGCCCAACGAGCCATCTGCCCATCTGCGTCCGATACGAGGCAACCATCTGCTGTTCGGATAGCACTCACCTGAGAAGTAGACTTGGAGCGGAGTTTTTTCAGAGCTCGATGGGGCAGGAAGGGGGCAATCTAGGGGGGGGGGGTGAGGTGCATGGTGTCCAGGTCAAGGCCAGCCAGTAGTGGGTGGGTGACCTCGCAGCGACGTGTACCAGCCGATGGGGTCACTCGCTCCCAGACGGTCTGCCGGGTCGATCACCTGGGGAAGAAGGGGTCAGTTGGGGTCAGGTCAGATTAAGGTAGCATTAGGTTAGGTTGGCGTCATTAAAAACACCATTAAAAACCATAACAAATACTCTTAAGTCCTAAAAAATACTCTTTAAACATAAAAACCCTAAAACCATAAAAAAAACTCTTAAAAAACTAAAAACACTCTTAAAAGCCCTAAAATGCCCCAAAACACTCTTAAAAACCCTAAAAAACCTTAAAAAACCTTAAAAGTTTAAAAGTCCTACAAAACACTCTTAAAACCCTAAATACATCCTTAAAAACCCCAAAACACTCTTAAGGGGACTCTCTACCTGACCCAAAATAGTGTTAATTAAAACTTGAACAGAGAGTTTATTTTTTCATTTATGATCATCAATTTCTAACATGTTATACTTCAACCGATTTCCAATGAAGCTACAGGCTCAGAATTTTTATATAGGCCATTGATTTTTTATTTCTGATTTTAACAAAAAATAAAAAAATAAAAAAAAGTAATTAAAAAAAAAGTATAAACAAAAAAATAAATAAAAAAGAGCCCTGTAGAACTGTTGCAAACATCTTGATCTTTAAAATGCTTTTTGTTTAATGAAAATCGGTTCATAAATAAAAGCTGTGTTCCAGTTTTAGTTGGAAAATTGTTTTTTTTTTTCACAGCCTGCGGACAAAAATGTCTGCACCTTTTCTTTAATTACTAAGAAACTATTGGTGGTACGATAGTAAAATTTGCTGTGTTTGTTTATGTTGCTTTGTTGTATATTGTGTGTGAATTGTGTCAAGATTGTGTTATAATTGGTGTGAGAAAATGTGACTTTTTATATCACAGCCTGCGGAGAAAAATGTCTGTACCTTTTCATTAATTACTAGGAAACTATTGGGGTTAGGATAGTAAAATTTGGAGTGTTTGTTTATGTTGCTTTGTTGTATATTATGTGTGAATTGTGTCAAGATTGAGTTATAATTGGTGTGAGAAAATATGACTTTTCTAGCACAACCTGCGGAAAAAAGTTTGTATGTTTTCATTAATTGCTAAGAACCTATTGGTGTTGGAATAATACAAATTGGTGTGTTTGTTGATGTTGCTTTGGTGTATATTGTGTGTGAAATATGTCAAGATTGAGTCATAATTAGTGTGAGAAAATATGACTGTTTCTATAACAACCTGCCGAGAAAATGAAAAATGTTTGTACCTTTTCATTAATTACTAAGAAACTATTGGGGTCAGGATAGTAAAATTTGGAGTATGTATTGGAGTTGCATTTTTGTATATTTTGTGTGAATTGTGTCAAGATTGAGTTATAATTGGCGTGGGAAAATATGACTTTTTCTAACACAGCCTGCGGAGAAAAATATTTGTACCTTTTCTTTAATTACTATTAGGGTTAGGATAGTAAAATTTAGAGTGTGTGATGGTGTTGCTTTGGTGTATATTGTGTGTGAATTGTGTCAAGATTGAGTTATAATTGGTGTGAGAAAATATGACTTTTTCTAACACAGCCTGCGGAGAAAAATGTCTGTTCCTTTTCATTAATTACTAAGAAACTATTGGTGTAAGGATAGTAAAATTTGGAGTGTTTGTTTATGTTGCTTCGTTGTATATTGTGTGTGAATTGTGTCAAAATTGAGTTATAATTGGTGTGAGAAAATATGACTTTTTCTATCACAACCTGCGGAAAAAAGTTTGTACGTATTTATTAATTGCTAAGAAATTATTGTTGTTGGGATAGTACAAATTGGTATGTTTGTTGGTGTTGCTTTGGTGTATATTGTGTGTGAAATATGTCAAAATTGAGTTATAATTAGTGTGAGAAAATATAACTTTTTCTATCACAACCTGCAGAGAAAATGAAAAATGTTTGTACCTTTTCATTAATTACTACGAAACTATTTGTGTTAGGATAAAAAAACAATTGGTGTGTGTGTTGGTGTTGCTTTGTATATTGTTTGTGAATTGTGTCAAGATTGAGTTTATTAATGTGAGAAAATATGACTTTATCTCTCACAGCCTGCGGAGAAAAATGTCTGTTCCTTTTCATTAATTACTAAGAAACTATTGGTGTAAGGATAGTAAAATTTGCTGTGTTTGTTTATGTTGCTTTATTGTATATTGTGTGTGAATTGTGTCAAGATTAATTTATAATTGGTGTGAGAAAATATGACTGTTTCTATCACATGCCGAGAAAATGAAAAATATTTGTACCTTTTCTTTAATTACTAAGAAACTGTTGATTTTAGGATAGTAAAGTTTGGTGTGGTTATTGGAGTTAAGAAGAAGAAGGTGAGAGAGAGAGAGAGATTTCACATTTTTGCAGCTAGAGAGAGAGAGAGGGAAAGAGAGAGAAAAATGACCATTTCTCTCTCTCTCTCTCTCTCTCTCTCTCCACTTGAAGAGAGAGAGAGAGAATTATTATTATTATTATTATTATCATTATTATAATTATTATTATTATCATTATTATAATTATTATTATTATTATTATTATTATTATTATTATTATTATTAAGGCATGTCCACACCAGGAAACATTGTTTGGAAACAATGTTTGCAAACAGTTTGCGAACATTGTTTCCAAACAGTTTGCAAACTGTTTGGAAACTGTTTGCAAACTGTTTCCAAACTGTTTCCAAACAATATTTCACATGTATCTGTTTCCCATCCAGAATGGGAAACACGGTGTGTTTGGTGTGTGTGTGTGTGTGTGTGTGTGGGTGTGTGTGTGTGTGTGTGTGTGTGTGTGTGTATGTGACGATGAATCAGTAGTGGGCATCCGAAGAAAATTAAAACCTGCTCCATCTATAATAATAATAATAATTATAATTATAATAATATTATATTATAGGACGGCTAACTCCACAACGCACGGCTGTCTTTCTCTTTCTCTTGCCCTTTCTTGAGTTAATCAACAGTGCCAAGTAATATACAGACACTGCTGCAGCAACCTCCACACTAACTACAGGCATGACGACAACTGAAGCCCTGTCCACACCAGGAAACATTGTTTGGAAACAATGTTTGCAAACAGTTTGCGAACAGTTTGCAAACAGTTTTCGATAACATGTTTGGAAACAGTATGCAAACTGTTTGCAAACTGTTTGCAAACAGTTTGCAAACTGTTTCCAAACAATGTTTCCAAACAATGTTTCCTGTCCGGACCTCAGTTGTCGTCATGCCTGTAGTTAGTGTGGAGGTTGCTGCAGCAGCCTCTGTATATTACTTGGCACTGTTGATTAACTCAAGAAAGGGCAAGAAAAAGAGAAAGACATGGGTAAGGAAGTTTTTAGAAAAAGGAGCCGTTTATGGTGACTTGCTTCTGAAGGATTTGAGAGTGGATGGAGCAGGTTTCACCAATTTCCTTCCGATGTCCACTACTGATTCATCGTCACACACACACACACACACACACACACACACACACACACACACACACCACACACACTGTGTTTCCCATTCTGGATGGGAAACAGATACATGTGAAATAGTGTTCGCAAACAGTTTGCAAACAGTTTCCAAACAGTTTGCAAACTGTTTGGAAACAATGTTCGCAAACTGTTTGCAAACATTGTTTCCAAACAATGTTTCCTGGTGTGGACAGGCCTGGAGGTCTGGACAGGAAACATTGTTTGCAAACAGTTTGCAAACAGTTTGCAAACTGTTTCCAAACATGTTATCGAAAACTGTTTGCAAACTGTTCGCAAACTGTTCGCAAACATTGTTTCCAAACAATGTTTCCTGGTGTGGACAGGGCTTTACACAATAATAATAGTTAGCCTGTATATATTACCACTACTACTACTACTACTACTACTACTACTACTACTACTGTAAGCCACACACAATATGCACTTTTTTCAGATAGCAATTATTATTATTATTATTATTATTATTATTATTATTATTATTATTATTATTATTGTTGTTGTTGTTGTTCTAGTTGTGGTGGTGTGGTGAACTTTAATATTGGTCTTATGTCGTTTATTTCTATATTTTGACCTTAATTTGACCTGTAAATGACCTTAAAATGACCTAAACTAGCTTAATATAACTTAATCATGGGTCAAAATTTGTTGCTTCTCAGTTTGACCTTTAAATGACCTTAGTTTGACCTAACCCAGTGGTTCTCAACCTTTTTCACTCCATTATTCCCCCCTTCATGAATTCTCAACATTTGTGTGGCTCCCTTCATTTTTATCCCAAATCCCACCCACCCTGCCAAAAAAGGCAAAAAATAATAATAAATAAAATGTTGATGAAGAGAACAAACACCCTTTAACTGCTTTATTACAAAGTTTACAGTCATAATTATTATCTAATATTGATAGATTTCTGGGATATGCTTAACTTACATCAGAAAGGAAATTTTCTTTGCCAGGACAGTGATGCAAGTTTTTTTTTTTTTTTTTATTATTCAGATTTTTAACATTATTTAGAGATGTATAATTTGCAACAGCCCACCATGGCCGGCCCCCCTAAATTATTGCCATGGCCCCCAGCTTGACAACCACTCACCTAACCTAAACTAACACACACACACACACACACACCTTAACATTTTTCAATATATCTCGATAACAAAACACAGTGTGTGTGTGTGTGCCTCAGTGTGCGTGTGTGTGTGTGTGCCTCAGTGTGCGTGTGTGTGTGTGCCTCAGTCGCACACAAGGATATTTTTCCTTTCTCAATAGCATTTTTCGTTTTTTAGTTATTTTTTCATTATTATCATTATTATCATTATTATTATTATTATTATTATTATTATTATTATTATTATTATTATTATTATTATCATTATTATTATTATTATTATTATTGTTGTTTAAGGTAATAAACAAATTATTACTATTAGAACATATAATTATCCTACACTCTCTCTCTCTCTCTCTCTCTCTCTCTCTCTCTCTCTCTCTCTCTCTCTCTCTCTCTCTCTCTCTCTCTCTCTCTCTCTCTCTCTCTCTTTAAAAAACGCTTAAAATTTTAATGATTACGTCTTCTCATAGATAATTATTACACAATGAATATATACACATTGGTAGGTAGTGTGGTAGACAGCCATTAGAGACGCAACATGCCCCCATTATATTATTATTATTATTATTATATTTCTCTCTATCTTTTT